>LOEQ01000598.1:126893-138960 GCA_001685075.1 Bramus lutescens | reverse complement strand
TTATTAACCAATGAAAGTAACACATAGACAGATGACCCTCCTACATCATTGTCAAGTCAATGTGCTACCATTATACTAAGGAATGAAAAAAGAAGGAAACATAAAATAAAATTTGTGTAATAAATAAGATTAGAGAAAGATAAATACAATAGAGAACCAAAGGAACAATAAAGAAAATCAAAACCCAGGTTTTGACTTAATAAAACTGATACACATTAACTATAATGTGTAAAAAAGAAAAAGGGGAAAACTATAATTTTATTTTAGTATTTCACAAATTCATAATTAAATGATTTATTCTTTAAGCCCCATTCTTAGCATCTCATTGATTTTTTTAATTCCTTAAGGATATTCATTTAAGGATAGCACCTTTTGTTTTGTGTATCTGAAATGTAAGCACTGGTCCGGCTGTACAGTGGTGCACAATAAAAAGTAATTGAATGATTATCATTAAAAACTTATTGTAATTTATGACATTAATCAAAAAATAAAGTAAAAAGCTCAGTTTGATAGTTGAAAAATATCTGACAATGGCTAGCAGTGGTGGTGCACACCTGTAATCCAAAATAATCAAAAGACTGAGGCAGTAGTTTTCCAGGTACACAGTATTCCTTACCTACACACTGAGTTCCAGGTCAAGGCTAGGCAGCTGAGTGAGATCCTGTCACAGAATAATTTGTGCTTACCTGTTTTGAGCAAAGACTTACACTAGATGCTTGAAGATGAATTTTTTGAGTATGTTAGTAGCACAAAATACTGTTTAGTTAAAAACACAGAGCAGTGGAAATGGATTTCTGATTTCAATTCACATATAAGACCTCTCAAATTTCAAGAGAATACTTATGATGGAACTTTTAAACAGCACAGTTAAAGACAGTAACATGCATACTGTTATCTGTCATGTTTATCCCCCAATATATCAATGAGATAACATATTTTCATGAGGAAAATGATAAGCAAGCTCTAATAGGGCTGAGGGGGGATACTGGTGGAAAAACAAATTTTGAGGTATTCAAGGTAGATCAATATAAACAAGTTATTAAAGAAATAGGAGAAATATTACAATTGAAGGAACCAGAAATAATTCCTCTGGGGAAGTACAAAAAAAAGCACAACAACAACAACAAAAAAAAAACCCTAAGGTCTTTTTGTAAGTACAAAGAGCCAGCAAAAGGCAATTAGGATCATCATTTCCTAAGCGGAGTGGACTGGGCTGGCTGAGACAGCTGGCTTTTCACAAGGATGTCATGGTTTTATCATCTTCACAAATTCTAAGAACTGTACGCCAAAAGACATGGAACACTTGACTACATATTTTTTTTTCTAAGCATGTCAGCTCATGAGAAGCAAAAAGGACACACAGGACTTATCTGAGTATCCTATGGCATATTAGAAAAAGGAGAGAAAATAACAGAAAATAAAATTAAAGGTCTTTTCTATAAAAAATAAATCCTTTTATTTTGACATGTGTAAAAGATTCCAATATACAAAGAAGTGATCACACTGAAACACCTGACCTCTTACAGTGAAAGTGTACACAACGTTTCTACTCAGAAGAGCATCGCTGCGGAAACAGACCTGCACAACTTGAGAGAAAACCGTGCCAGCCATACAGTATTACTTTACAAAGTTGTTCTATACCTTAAAATGTAAGCAGATCATGGAGGACGAAATACAGCTACTGATTTACTACACCAACAGAATTCCTAAAGATTAATCCTTATACCCACAGAAGAGTGTACTTCTCGACCTTCATCAAAGAAAAACAGGAAGCTTGCTGTGAGATTTTATCTCCCAGAAATGTCAAAAAGCTATGACCTCGAAGTCTCATCAACATGGCTGCCTAAACAAGACCTGAACAAGGGCAACATCAATAGACATGCTAACATGGAAGGGTGAAAGCTCATGAGGCCTCAACCCTGGTCAAAGAACTAGGGACAACTAAGGAATGCTGAGAGCAAGAGAAATAACCTTTCCTGGGAGGAAGTACACCAACTGGTTATTCAATACCAATGGCCAGCCCTGAAAAACATATACATGCAATATATACAAGTAACAGTATATGGACTGAGTAGGTTGTGTGTGTGTGTGTGTGTGTGTGTATTATATGTATAAACACATGCATGTAACAACAAAGATAAAGGGTCTTGAGTTTGAAAGAGAACAAGGAGAGTACGTGGAAGGGCTAGGAGGGAAGAAAGGGAAAGAGGAGATAATATATTACAATCTCAAATAAATTTAAAAAACATATTTAAGCAAAAATATAAACAGATCAATAAGGCTAACTAACATTCATTTGGGAAGAAAAAATGACATTCAAAAGAAGAACCAAAACAGAAGAAAAATAGAAAAGAGTACCATACATAGTCAATTGAGAAGACAAAATTGTGGACTTAAATTTTCCTATAAAATAGGAAAAGACAGGTGGAGCACTGCGAGTTTGAGGTCAGCTTAGTTTACACAGCAGGTTCTAGGCCAGCCAGGGCAACATGGAGACTGTCTCAAAAGATGGGAAAAAAGTAAAAGTCTTCTCATAAAGTTATTTGAATAAAACAAGAGTAAACTGTTTTGAAAATGTGTTCATAAAAGTATTAGAGAAAAAAATAATTCAATCGGTAAGGTAAGTAAAATGGTTACAACTCACTCATAATTGGAAAATAAAAGATTATTTTTGAATACCCAAATATAGGAAATGAGTCATTGTGAACCAGATTTAGCAACATGTACTCACAAACAAGATTAAAACAAGAATAATAGTGAGATATATGTGTGTGTATAATTTTAAAAAAAAAAACAGGATTATTGTCAAGAGATGAAGTAGGGAGGCACAAGGTTATCAAATCAAGCCTCATAAAATGTCAAGAATGATTACTGAGAGATCTACACACAGACACTTCTGGTAAAACTTCAGAATTATATTTCTTAAAAATATAAAGAAAATCCTAAAATTCATCATGTTATCTACAAAAGACCAAACCACACTGAAATCTAAATGCTACTACCACAAATCATAGGTACTGTTAAGATTTTCTGAGAAAAAAAATGAGCTTGGAATTCCATAATCAAATTTGCTCACACCTGGGTGTCAAATAAAAAACAGTTTCAAACTACAAACAGTTCACTCACCTCCATGACCAATTACTCAATATTGTATTCTGAACCCAATGAGCCCTAACTTTTTCTGTCACACAGATGATTTCTTTCCTAACCTTCCTCCTTCACAGTATACTTTATAGCCCTTATAAAGTGGGTATCTCATTTTGAGGACTTCAGCTCTAACAAAGTAAAAAGAAATCTGAGAAAGAGAAAACACAAGTCAAAGAAACAAGAATGCTATAGTCTCAGGGGACAAGGAAGAATTAGAAAGAGTTAAGAGAGAAGAATCTATAAGAATTTGTTCTTTGTAATTTCTTTCAGTGGGTGATAGTATAGAAAGGAATATAGCTATTTTATGAGACCAACTTTATTCTGGTGTGTGCATGTATTCACATATTTCTAGGATTAAATATTTTAACACTGACTCAGAAAATGAAGAAAATATAGAGCATTATATAAATATTTTGATGATATAAACTAGCAGAAGGACTGAGCATTTGAGTGGTAGGGAAGGAAACAAGACTGTTATTCACAGAGACGGTAACACTGGCCAGAGCCAAGGAAGAGAACTTTCACAGAAACCTACTAACACAACTACAGGCAGGCATGGTTCAGGAACAGAACTAGGTGTTGGACAGCAATTTCTCTCTGTAACTGAAAGACTTATATGACGGAACTTCCATTTTAAAAAGTATATTTTAAGCAAGGGGAAGAAGTACATATCCAGTATGCCAATTTTAAAAACAGAAACTATATTTGATTGTCAGGCAGCTCATAAACAGTCCTATCATCCCATAGCCCCTGAAGTGTGCAGGGTGTGTGTAACTGTGTGTGTGTGTGTGTAACTGTGTGTGTGTAACTGTGTGAGTGTTGTGAGGGTCCATTGTTGTTTTGCTAAATCATGTTGCCAAACAGCCTTCCAAATATTTTATACTTATATATATAAACCTGTGCTAATCCCAAATGTCAGAAGAGACTCTTTCTTTAGTAGATAGTATTTAATGAGATTCATAACTTGTCAAAGTGCTGAGAAGAAGTGATCATGTGTATCTATCTCTCTTCCTATCCCTACATAGCTCAGGGAATAGTTCAAAAAAGGGGGCAGAAAGAATGAAAGCGCCTGAGAATAGGAAGAAGTGCTATGAAATGTTGTCTTCCAGACATAAGGTGGTGCTTACAGCTGAACCAAATCAAAGCAGCCACAATCGCAGTCTAGAAGTGAGAGAAGGCAGTCCTGAGGCCTTATATCCAGCTAAGGAACTATACTGGCAATTGATTGCTGCTGTGAAGAAAGAGTAATTTTTCACTGGGTATTACAATAGACTGTTTGCTCATGCACCAAACAATGGCCTCACACCCACATGAACTAACCGGACTCACTGGGTAACTATGGGAGTGGGGAGGATGCAATGGGTAAGCCATCAAGCCTGATGACCTGAGTTTGATCCCTAGAACCAAGACAGAGCAAGGAGAAAACTGATTTCCTAAAGACGTCCTCTCACCTCCACTTGTGCACCATAGCACGCATGTACACATACACAAACAAACAAAATTTTAAAAAGGACATGAAGTTGGGTGGGGCTTCTTAGGAGTCATCTAAGAAGAGTTAGACAAGTGGATATGATCAGAATATATTTTATTCACTTATGACAATTTCAAAGAACAAAAATACTTTTAAAAGCACTAGGTTCTATTCAGCTCTACATAAATTAACAGAAATATCCCAACTCTATATTCCTCCTAAAAATCAGCTACAGGCCATCCAGAACATGTGTATGCCTGGTAGCATAATAAATTCATGCCACAAGATCTTTGGGTATCATTTTTAAAATCATCCTTTGTAATGTAATAATATCTGTGTCAAGTTTGGAACAAAAAAAACATCCAAATGTTTTATTACTTGTATAACTACACAAATACAGGGCATACTGTATATGCTTTGTATAGAAGCCCATGGCATTTATGTTTATACATATGTATTCTTAAGCTAAATAAAGCAAGATGTTTCACCTTTAAAGATCATTTCCAAAAGACAGTAAACAGCAATTTTTAAATTCAGCTTTACTTATCAATTTATGTGGTGGGTAGTTTTGATTGAACTCGCCACAAGGTAGTTACCTGAAAGAAGCGACCCTCAATTGAGAAAATGCTTCCATAAACTCCATCTGTAAGGTATTTTCTTAATTGTTAGGGATTGAACCAGCTTCCCTGGGCTGGTGGTCCTAGGTTCTATGGGAAAGCAGGCTCAGCAAGCCATAGGGAGCAAACCAGAAGCAGCACTCCTCCATGCCTCTGTATCAGCTTCTGCCTCTGAGTTCCTACCATGTCTGAATTTCTGTCCTTCGATGATGAACAGTGATATGGAAGGAAGTCAAATAAACCCTTTCCTCCCCAACTTGCTTTTTGGTCATGGTGTTTCATCACAGCAACAGAAACCCTCAGACAGTCTGTAAGTTAGTCTTTTAAACAACTGCAGTGTGCAAACATTGAATCGGAGTAGTAGGTGGACTATCCACCATGCCAACCTTATAATCTCTGGATTATTTTCAAATCACTCATTCATGTATTCATACACTTTCTCTTAATCATTAACTCCGTGAGTATCTGTAAGGCGCATACACTGATTTGGGTCCTATAGAAAGAAGCAGACAGTCCTTACTTTCAATTTAATATGCACTCAGGTGTTTTAGGTATAATTTTCTACACTTCAATTCTGTTTACGAGAATAAGCAAGGCAGCAGAAATGTGGCCCTCTTTTTTATAGCAAGTTTAAATTGACTAAAATTTACAACATTTTGAAAATTTTAACCAATGGTTTAAAGCTATGACAAGCCAAAAATTACCCAAATTGTAGCTATCTTAGCAAACCATGTATGAAGTTGATACAAGTTCTCAAAATGAGTAATACATTTATGGAATTTCAAGTTTTTAAAGACATTTCAATTAAAGAAACAAATTGCAAGTTATAATTTAATCTTATATCTTCAAGTAGCAACAATCTGAGTGTGTGAGAGAGAATTTTTTAAATCTACTGTCACACGATATTAGTTCTAATACAGAGGTTGGCAAGGAATGACTGTTCAGAGAGCCAGAACTTAGTCCAAAATAATTAGCCTCTGGACCTAAAACATTCTATCTCCACAGTACTGAAACTGTAACCAGCCAGTCTCTACAGACTCTTTTCAGAAGTTTTTGTTCACAGCCAAAACAGCTTATTTTCATAAGTTTTCATTCAGAGTTCATCCTGTTGGCCAAACATCACATTTTGTGCATTCGGGAGTCATTGCTTATTAACTAGTATAAGGTCTCTCACAGCTGGGAATCTTATGCCCATCACTGAATGTAGATAAGCCTGAGTAGTGAGCAAGACAGCAATCTTAGAAGAGAGAAACAGCTTGCAAAGGCCATTAAGAGGGAAACTGCTGGATCATACACAAACTATTGGCCATTAGGATCCGGGTCTGGATTTTTTTTAACCCTCTCTATCTGACATAATATTTACATATGACTTTGATTATTGTGTCTAAAATTAAATAATAATGAACACAATTTGGCCTAATGGAGTGAAGATTACGGATGAAACAAATGTCTAAAACAAAATTTACTGTATTGACTATACAGCTCCCTCAATTTACAGTTAGTTGCATTTGATGAACTATTTTATTTATACCTAAGCGGATAGAAATGGTACTTTAAAAAGTGGTTACTGTAGTGTTTTCTCTCCTTTACATAACTAAAACATTAATGTTTAATCTCAGCAGACTGTACTATGGAACATTTTAGATAACAACTAAGTTAAGAAAAGCCGTACTTAAAGTATAAAACATTATTATTAGTCATTGATCTCTTTAGTATAATTTGTATAATTTAGTATAATTTGGATAAGAAGAATAAAACAAAATCTTTGTGGAGTTGAAGTTTAATCTATAGACTAGACTCTTGTTTTTTCTTGTAACATTGCCAGCCTTTAGCCTGCTATCTTTATCATCAGGCCCTCATAAAATTCCTAAATTAAAGGCCTGGCACAGTCATGGGAGAAGCAGCAGGAAAATGCAGAATTGTGCATTTAAGGAATATCAGGAGACAAAGGACAAATCATAAGAAATAAGAAATCAAAACCTTTCAAAGATAAGAAAAACCAAGACAACACAAAAACCAAAATGTTTTCAAAATTTCAAAACTGAACAATATTGGAAATGAGCTAAAAAGCCAGAATTCAAAATGCCTTTAGAGATCCAAAAGTAAGCAAGCAAATCAAACCAAATATCGAGATCAAAATGCTTACTCACAAAGCAACCAAACCAGATACTGTATACCAAATACCTTGAAAGCAGACAAAAAATGGTACCTGATAAAATAGGATCCTTCTTAACCAGCTCAGAGTGCAAAAAAATGGATCCTTGACCAAACTAACAGAGATCCAGAGCCCTGGAAAACTCACTAATAATCCACCTGAGGACAAAACACCAAATACACTGCATTCAATGAGTCCATACAGGTCCTCGGCTTCCATTCATGAGAGTCATCCCATGAAAAGCAGATCATTCTCAGGGCCTGAGGTTAGGCACCATAACTGTCAATGTAAAAACCACAGTTCTCATCTTAGAGGGAATAAGCAATAGTCCACAGTGGCCAGTCTCTTCCTGGTGGTGGTGGTGGTGCTCCAGGGCCTCGCCTGGACTATGGCCCCTAGATGGAGCCCTGCAGGCAATGCAGAGTGTCATATATCTGCCCCTTCAGACATGGCCATTCTTGTCAGTACCCTGCATGCAGGTAGACCTTCTTTAGGGGCAGAGAAGAGCTGTCATACTTGTGTGTGCCCAGTTTGGTGTTGTAGTTATGGATCCCAGGGCTGTCATACCTACCTGGCTAGAGGACTTGATGGTCCCCATCTAAAGGATGGTGCTGCAGTCAATCCACACCAGTGATGTAGTTCTTGTGGCCATAGAAATCTCACTTGGAACCACAGGCCACCATACTGGATTGGTTGGCACATTTGTGGGTGTACAACTGCAGCTCAAGGAGGCACTAGCACACCTTCTTAGCTATCATTATCCAAGTTCAGCTGTTGCTTCTCCATTTGATGACATGTGCAGTGGCTCTATGACATGCCATTCCCTGTCAGCTGTATCATGTTCCCACTCTGACAGGTACACATATAGATGACCATGGCCTTGAAGTTGGAGAGGTTTTCTAGCAGGTGTCAGTTATGCGTGAAGCAGCTGATTTTGAAGGCATGGCCTTGATGAAGATTGCTGATGAGCATACATAGGCTAGCCACACCTATGGATCCTTAATCTACCTGAAGCTACACTTCATTCTGGAGGTTGTATGTTAACAGAAGCTGGTTCATGACCTCAAATCCCCTTGGTCAACTGCCTAAAGCTCACTGTGTGAGGGACACTGGTACCATATGGAACTGGACATGACTGAAAGGCAATGTGCATAAAGACAGGGCTAATTTGATTTTCTTCAATATCAGTTCTGTGACAAAACTAAGCCTTTTTCTTAGTAAAATAATTTGCTCACAAGCTACCTGACCATTTCTGTAATGCTTCTTCATGAATTACAAACTATACTGCAGTTAATTATGCAATGATCAGTAAGGTTTGCTTCATACCTTAAACTTTATGTCTATACATATTATTTCACTTGATCTTCTAAAAAGTACTGTGAATGGGGGGGGGGCTAGAGAGATGGCTCAGTGGGTAAGAGCACTTGTTGCTCTGTCAGATAAAGTGGATTAGATTTCCAGCACCCCACAGTCTTTAATACCTCCTAGAGCATCAGGCTGCATGTGGTTTCAAGAGATTCATATATACAAAACACCCAAACACATAAAATGAAATATTAAAATATTAATGTAATCAATAAAAATTTGAATAAAGATATTTAAAAAGCCATGTGAAGAGCCTATTGCAGATAAGAAAAATTTTAATGCAAAAAAACTGATATAATCTTACAGTATAGATTTTTTTTCTAAAACATCAGGAAATCAGAAAATAAACTCATAATTTCTAGTTGAAAATAAGACTACTTTTTCAATTTGAAGTTCCTTTTGATTACTATATTTTTATCTATATGCTTGGTATAGTAAGTCAAATTTATTATTAACTAGACTTTAAATTAGGCTACTGCTAAAGAATGACATACTTCGAAAAGCTATACATAATTTACTGCCTTCAAAAACAAAGCACAAAGTTAGACTACTCTTAAAAGAATAATTCAGAGAATATCATCAAAGTTGAGATATTAGATTTAGTTTCAAAAGCAGTGTGAATTCTCTAAGCCTCACTTTCCTATTCATAAAAGGAGAATAATAAATTCAAATTTCTAGTTTGTTCAAGAAGAACACACAGAAGATATTTACTAGTGTCTGGTACAGAGAAAACACTTATAGTCTTATTTGTGTATTAATATAAAACTCAAAGATAGAATTAACTTAGAAAACAGCATTATCAGGAATAATGAAAGAAAGAGAATTTTACTCAAATAGGTTTTTAGGCTTATCCTTGCTTTTTTACTCTTTATCATTGGGCTCCCCATCTGTTTTTCTATCGGCTATTAACTTAGATGCTCTCATGATGCTTATTTCTGAAAGTTTTATCTACTTTTTAATCCATGAAATGAAGATCCTTGATACCCAAGCATTCTCCCAGGAATTACACAACCTGAGGGAACTTCGTGGAACTATGGGATTGATTTATATCTCCATTGAGTTGTTGAATACCTCTATCAAAGCTCACTAAAGTGACCCTTATAAATCTATGTATATAACTTTGTTAACTTAAAAAAAAAACAAAGGGCTGGAGACTCTAAGGGAGATGCAACAGAGGAGGGTGAGTCTGCAGAGCATGCAGTATTATTGAAACAAATAAATAAAACAGGTCCTATCGAAAGATGCATTTAAAAAATGGTCTCATAATATTGGAAGAAAAGATGGTGGAGCAGAGCAGGGCAGCGAGAGGGGGCTAGAGACTGGGCGGCAACCCAACGGGAGTGCAGCTGCAGCACACAACAGAACATGTCATTGCAGTTTGGCTGGTCCTCAGTCTGCCTGCAGGATAGGTAAGCATGCCAGGCCTGCAGCATGGAGCCACTTTTTCTGCAGCTCACGGGGCTGCAAGCACAATGGTTGTACCCAGTAAGTGTGTGGGGTGGCCAGTACCAAGGGCAAAAAGGTATGCAGCAAACCCGGAGTTCTCACAGATCCTGCTTCTGGACACCCTGACCAGCTAAAAGATCATCCGGACTCTGGGCAACAACACGATATCCCAGATGAGTCTCAGCGATAGTCTAGTATTTATGGTGTTTCAGAAACGAGCAATCTTGAACCAGATCAAAGACTTGTTGCAATAAGTAAGTATTACATGTAAAGCTGTTGGGGGGGGGTTTAAATACTGTGTGACACATTGTAGTTTGCAATGCCACTTTATGCTGTAGAGGTGGGAAAGATGGCAGAATGGAGTGGTGCCTGTGGTTGAGAGAGGTGAAACTAGAATGAAAGTAGCAACAAGTGTGCGAACATAGCTGAGGTGGACAAGAGGCATGTCATTGCTGAGAAGGGCCAGCAGCGAGGTGTGCAACAGCCTGGAGATCCCGCAGGCTTGCATGTGTTATGCAGCCAATCACCCTGGCTCTGAGCAGTAGCAGGATGTCCCAGTCGGAAAATGATTCTTTTATTTTTTGGATAGGCATCCTCAAAAGGCCTTCATGGTCCATCCATGATGCTGCTTGGAGGAGGCCATGTTGGTAAACTGCAGTCAATGCTGCCACTGTAGGCCAATGTCTGTGGTCCATGCTGACACTGGACACGATGTCAGTGTCCATGATCCATGCTATCACTCGGGGCAGTGTCAATGTTCATGGTCTGTGTTACCACCAGAGGCCATATTGATGTCCAACTGGAGGTCATGTTGGTGTCCATGGTCTATGCTGTTGCCTGAGATCATGTTTACGTTCCTGGCCCATATTACTGCCAGAGAACATCTGGATGTCTGTGGACCATGCTGCCACCTGAGACCATGTTGATGTTGGTGGCCTGTATTACAACCGGAGGCTATGTGAATATCTGTGGCCTGGGCTGCCGCTAAAGGTCATGTGAATGCCCATGGTCCATGCTGCCATTTAAGCAATGTGGAAGTTCATAATCTGTATTGCCACTGTCTGGTAATGGCACGGAAGCTTCTTTTGCAGTGGTATCAATAACTGAAGACTCATAATTGAGAATGAGGACACTGAAGGCTTCTGTGCCATACCCTCCAAGCTCCCCCAAGAAAAGAAACAGTGTAGGCAGGAACCTAGGGAAGAGAGTCTTAAAATTTTTGACAAAGATGCTGAAGTGCATCTCTTCATAGTTGATGGCTCCTTTAGTGGGGAGAAGGACTTGGTTAACTTTAAGGGGCTGGTCACTGGGAATTTGACCATGTTTCAATTAGTATATGGGCAACACGAATTGGATCTGGTGTACTTTTCTTTTTGTCTTCGGTTTTGTTGGGGGGAGGGTAAGATCACAAGGGTGGGAGGGTGGGTCTGGGAGGAATGGGAAACAATTGTGATGAGGTGCATTATATGAAATCCCCAAATAATAAAAATATTATGTTGGAAAAAATAAAGGGCTATTTTATAACCTTTAAACTGATTTCATTTTCTGGCCCTTAGTTTTCTCTTTTCAGAAAAGAAATATCTAATTTGTCAATCACAGAAAGACTAGAGTGGGCAAGGGTGTAACAAGTAAGGTCTATAAAGTATTTAGGATGGTTTCTGCACTGTCAGTTACTAATTCTGTGCGCACTGATATTGACTCTAGGCATCTGACTGCAGAAACTTTCATACCAAATAAAAGCTACCCTTCTCATTTCTCTCCTCTTTCCCTAATTTCTACTGTTTCAAGAGGAATTCATGGGGCTGGAAAGACGGCTCAGAAGTTAAGAGCACTGACTGTTCTTCCAGAGGTCCTGAGTTCAATTCC
>LOEQ01000598.1:114732-126827 GCA_001685075.1 Bramus lutescens | reverse complement strand
CATACATGGAAGGAATGTTGTATACATAATAAATAAATAAATCTTTTTTTTAAAGATTTCATTGAAGAATTAATGTTTTTTAAAAATAAAATCATAAAAGTTCTTATTTTTCTGCTTGCTGCATAAAGCAATGGTCAGAACTTTTGACCTTGAATTGCTTGACTTATTTACTCATTCTCCCTTATTATTAGTCTGCTATAACTCACTGAAAAGTTCACTAATACAAGAACAAAAGAAACACCAAAGTAAATTAGCTGCCAGGGATGGGAGCAGCAGTATCTATCAAAAATTCTGCACTAATCTTGCAATACCCTCCTGCCAACCAAGTGTAAAATGGTCTCTGCAACATCTTAAATCCATCAAGAGGGGCTCAAGGGATTGGATGACTGAGCAGTTAAGAGTGCACACTGGCTTTGCAGAGGACCTGATTTCAGTATCCAGCACCCATGCTGGGTAGCTTACAATTAACAACTGGAGTTAACTCTTAATTCCAAGGGATTCTGAGCCCGCTGCTGGCTTCCAAGGATGCCACACTCATATGAACAATCTCACTGACATATACTCATGATCAAAAATGGAAGTAAAATCTTTTCTTAAAAAAAAATCAAGAAACTACAGGTGCTAGTTTATGTAAATACTTATACTATTATTTCCTGTATTAACCATCTGAAATGTTTCATTACAACTGATTAACTACATATTTTAAAATACATATTAAAATAATATTTGTTTTAACTGTTTTTAAGTCATTCAAACAAATCTAAGTAATCCTTCTTTTTCTAGAACTCCAAGACACTGATTTTATTTTCCCATTTCTTTAGCATATAGTGAACAAGTTTGTAAACAGACCAGGAACCAGTCTATTTAGACGAGGACAAGAAAGATCAGAGAGATGAAGTAGATAAGCAATGCTCCCAAACTCACTGGCCTTCCTGACACGTGTGAAGATGGAGCAGCACTGACAGCCAGGTTCCTCCAACTCCTCATCTTGTTTCCAGACCACTTTTCTAACCTTCTGCTTAAACTGACAACTTCAGGGGCTAAGCTTTTATTCTTCTCCATTGCTATATCATCTCTTCCCCTTCGGTTTATTGGAGAGTTCATTTCTAATCTTTACTATTCCAAACATCAATAAGACTACTCCTCACACTTGTTGACTTTCAGCCGACTAGCAACAAATTCCTTGGCTTTCTAAATCTAGTCTACTTAACATGCTATCAATTTTTCTCATGTAAACTTGCTGGATAGCTTTACTAGCTCTGAAAATAAAATCCTGCTTTACCTTTTTAATAGCAGATTTAATCCTTTAATACCTTTCTACTAATACATCCCTGCTCTGTCACCAGTTTTTCTTACAATTATCTTCCTTATCAAACATGAAATCCACATGGTATCACTTCCAACACTTTCTAGAGGGCATGCTTAACAATTCACTCTTTTGTTCCATTACCATCACCTCCAGGTAAATCCTCTATTCCTCAAGATCACTACCTTTATTTGAGCTAATGAATAAAGCACAGAAAGGCTCCAAAAAAAGAATAACAGCTTTCAAAGAGTGTAGATTTCATTAATTAGTATTTTTTAAACTCACAGCTGTCAAACGATCTGCTTCAAAGTAAAAGTATTACCAAATGATGAAATAACTAGTTGAAGAGATTATATTTAAATATCACAAGAGCTTTCAGACTATTCATAATGGTAGGTCCTAGACAAACATGCATATTTCAACTTAAACTGTAAAATTACTAATCCAATTCCAAGGCTGTTCTAGAGTCACTTTAACTGTTATAAAGCAAATATTTGCATCATGCCACACAGATTTATTAAACAGAGCCAGTAAACATGCTCTAAGATGAATTGACCAGTTTTTCGATTCATATACCCTTCCATACTTGTGATGGCTGATCTTGGCTCTCAACTTCACAATATCTGGAATCAACTAAAAGCCAAGCAGCTGGACACATTTGTGAGAGTGTCTTCACTGAATTATTTGAGATGGGAAGACCTACCGAGTCTGGATCATTTGAGATTAGATTCCCACCTTAAATCTGGGCTACACAATCTATTGGCAACACATATAAAAGACCAAGTGAGAAGTTAAGTTTTGCTTCTAGCCTGCTTGGCCTCACTCTCACAGGTAAGTTCATTCCTTAACTGGTATTAAAGCCTTCTTCGAGATTCCAATGTAGCCTAGAGAGACCAGCTAAAACATCCAGCCTTGTGGACTACGCAGCTATTCCTAGCCTCTATGTCAAGAGATGGCCACTGTTGGGCTAGCCAGACTACAACCTGCAAGTCCCCTTTAAATATATATAGATTTATGCTATCCGTTCTGTTCTACTAGAGATGCCTGGATAATATCCGTAGTTGTCACTTACTCCTACCTGGCAATTCAAGAATATCACAAGCTACAGAAATATACTTTTTGTTAGAACTCAAAGAAGCCAATAAAGGGAGCAGTATCAAATATATCTCTGATATCACTCATGGCAGGAACAAATTTGCGGCTCTTAATCCTCAGTGTTTGTCCAAGTTAGGTTTGCTGTTGTTGCTGCTGTTGACACACAATATAGTCATATGCCAAGAGGAACCTCGATTGATAAAAAAAAAAAAATGCCTCCACTGGATTAGCTGTAGCCACATTTGTAAACATTTCCTTGATTACTGATTAATGTGGGAGGATTCTAATATAACCTATATTCAATAAGAGTTTAGACCTCCCACATCCAAAATAAATACAAATATTACAGGCTATTACCACCGCTCTTAGATACCCACTAGACCCTGCTAGGAAGATACTGCACATTTTGATCTCAGGGCACAGAGAATTCCAGTGAATACTGACTGGGAAACATACTTCCTGATGGCTAACTTTCATAGTACAGCAGGGTGCTTGCTATGTGCTGTGGGATGATCTTTCTGTATGCTGTGAATATGGATTGCTACTACTGGTTAATGATAAAAGCTGGCTGACCAATAGTCAACCAGGAGAAGTTTGGCAGAACAATCAAACTGAGAACTCAGATGAGAAGGGGTGGAATCAAGAGAGATGCCAGTCTGTCACCAAACAAGCAGGACATGTTGAAAATGAGGTAAAAAGCCTTGAGTCACATAACAAAGCATAGAAATATGGGTTAACTTAAATATAAGAATTAGCTAGTACTAAGTCTGAGCTATTGGTCAAGCATTCCTAATTAATTTAAACCTCTAAATGATTAAATGATTATTTGGAAGCGTCTATGGGACAAAGAGAGCAGAAAAACTGCCATTTACAGCTATACAAGCTGTTGAAAGAGAAATATCAACAGTCTTACCTATCTGTGAAGCCCAGCAGCTAAAATAACTACCTACCTGGCATGATATGTACATGATGCAATAGTGACACAAATATTTTAAGGTAAGCTTATAATATTGAACTGTTTTCTGATTCAATTTATGAACAGCTACACAGCAGAACATGGATACCTGGTACTGTAAATCTGGTCAAGAGCTCATGGCAGGAGAGCTCATGAGCTCTAGGAATGAACTTATATGCTAGCTAGTATTATGTTAACTTGACACAAGCTATAGTCTTCTGAAAGGAGAGAACCTTAATTAAGAAAATTCCTCCAGAAGACAGTCCTGTAGGGTACTGTGGGCAGGGACACCCCTGAGATGGTTTCCTGAGTTCTGTTAAAAAAAAAAAAAAGTAAGTTAAGCAAGCCATGAAGAGAAAGCCATTAAACAGCAAGAACTTATGACCCCTTGCAACAGCTCCTGCTTCCATGTTTCTGCCCTCCCAGTCTGAGTTCCTGCCTTGGTTTCCGTCAGTGGACTGTGATATGTGAGTCAAATAAACACTTTCCTCCCCAAGCGGCTTTGATCACTGTGTTTCATCACAGCAATGACAACCCTAATTGAGACAACTTTCTTTCGAAATGGGCACAGCACCAAATTGCCCTCTGAATATGTATCTCTATAGCAACAGATTAATACATCTCCCAGACCTCCTCAGAGAAGCTTAAGCAGGGACCACTGAGCAAAGTGGGGTGAATATGAGCAAACTACACTGTATGAATGTATGAAATTATCAAAGACTAAAATATTAAATTAGTAAGAATTTAACTACAATAGTCACAATCAAAAGATACACTGTAAGAAATATTTTATTTGTGACTTTAATTCCATAACTCAATAATGAAAAATAAAACCTAGTAACCTTCATTGAAATGTAAGTTTTAAACATACATATAACAAAAAATTAAATATTATAAAATAAGCATGTTATGAGCCTATAGTGAAATTTAATTTCTCAATATTTGGTCATTTCCAGTTCTGGAAAGAGTAAACTCATGTAGACAGTGTTTCTCTCCTGAAAATATAACAAAAATCTTACAGAAGAACAAAAGAGACAATCACAACCTTGGTAGTAGGTCACCAGTCAATATATTACACTGCTGTGTAATTAAAGCTGTAGCAATACAGCAGATTAACTCAATAAGTGCCTAAAAACTTGACTTGCTTGAAGAGTTTGAAAAGTTGTTCCATGTGCAGTAAGTTACACAGACATGTATCATTTGTCAAATACTAATAAATTATATTGGTAAGTTATCATTTTTATGAGAATCTTATTTTCCTCAAACAACATTTAAATCTGTTTCATATTCTGTATCTGGTCAACTGAGACCATCTTACAAATTTTGTGAGACTACACAGGTCTCTGTTCCATTTTCCCTGGGTATGTCTACAAGGAACGAAGTCATGTTTATTTCGAGAAAACCTATTCACAATGCAATACCATTTTATAGCAATCAGGATAGCTAAAAAATAAGATATGATATAAAGCTAATGCGGAAGAATATGTAAGAGAATTACTGCTCACTATTATAAGGTTACAGATGCATAAATTATATATACTCATAAACCACAGTGGAATTAAACTACAAATCAAAGATAGAGATGGTTGAGAAATATCAAAACACCTGGATATTAATACATTGCTAAATACACTAAATTAAATGAAATTAAAAGACAACTTATTAAAATTTGTGGCTGTACCAAAACAACCTTTAAAAAGAAAGTTATTGGCCAGGCAGTGGTGACACATGGCTTTAATCCCAGCACTTGGGAGGCAGAGGCAAGGGGATTTCTGTGCGTTCAAGGCCAGCCTGGTCTACAAGAGCTAGTTCCAGGATAGGCTCCAAAGCTACAGAGAAACCCTGTCTTGGAAAAACAAACAAACAAACAAATAAATAAATAAAATAAAAAAGTTATTAACAATGAATGAGTATATAGTTGACCTCTTATATATTTGTGGAGTCAAAAATGAAGTGCAGACTAAAATGATTTTTTTAAGAAACAAACTGCATATATACTGAACACCCAAGGCTCAGAAACATTTTAAAAGATGGAGCAGAAAGATTATAAAAGCTAGCAAACTCAGGGAGTTTGATGTGAAATTCTCTCCCACAAGGTCAGCAACTGTGCTCATGAAGTCTCACAAACATGAGCTGTACAGGCACAACAGACATGGTTAAGTGTACAGGGAAAAGACCACAAGGCCTCAGCCTGTACACAGAACTGTAGACAACAAAGGAACGCTGACAGTAGGAGAAAAGTCTTCAGAGGGAGACCAACTGACTATCCACTATCAAATGACCAGCCCCAAAACATACATACAAGTAACATTATACACAGACTGGGCAGATTCTATTTAAGAGAGAGTGTGTGTGTGTATGTATATGTGCACAAGCACGTGTGTGTATTCATGTAACAACAAAGAAAAGAGGCAGGGGATATATAAGGGGTTTAAAGGGAGGAGAAAGAAATGTAATTATATTTTAATCCTAAAAATAAAAGAAATAAAAAAGAAATTATAACAATTCTCTACAAGCTGTTGGAAGATCCAACCTATCATAACCTTAATACTAAACCAAATCAGAACACTACAAGAAAAGTACAAATAAGTATCTGTCATAAATAGAAAATTCCCCAAAACAATGTAGAAAAATTACAACCAACAGTAAATTGTCAGGTCCAAAGAAACTCCATTTCCTGGTGGCGAGACAAAAGCCAGCATTCCTCAAGAACTTGTTCCCTCTACCAAAGGACCCATTAAAGTAACCACTGCCAAAAGGGAGAAATGGCTATCCATAGTGTTATCAGCATACCACACTTCTGCTGCCCTCCAGGTTCCCTCAGTATCACAAGTACCTGTTACACATTTCAAAGTCCATGCTAGCATTCCAGCTCTTCCCATGATCTCCCCTACCCTAAACTCCCCCAGTTCACTGGCTTCCTTCCCCTCAGCTACTTATTCTCCCAAAGGTGGGGGAACGTGTTTTCTAAATATGTTATTGTTCTACAGGTGTGTTACTAAAGGTGCTATTACCAGCACACTTTCAAGGAAGGGATGGATGCATGCAACCTATCACAAGCACAATTTGAGACAATGCTCTGAGGACAATATTGCTTTATGTATTTAGAGAAACTGCTTCACTTACCTAGTCCCTGAGTTACTGGGACTGACAATCTTCCTATCTCAGCCTCTTGGATGATGGAATTACAAGTGTGTGCCACCACATCTAGTCCCTTAAGTTTTAAATTTGGTAGTTTTAGCTATTGAAAGTTCAGTTGCATATAATTATGTTACATAATTCAGATATTATTCCAGTAAGAAATTATTAAGAAATAATGATGACAACAACTCCAGAACATATGAAAAGTCCAATTGTTATTTACTATGACCTACAGAACTAAAAAGCAGGAAGAACACAAAAGCAGCAGATAGTGAGGGTGATAATAAATTGCAAAAGGAAATTTCCAAAGTCACAACTTTATAACAAAATTTATGGAGACTGCCTTATATTAGAATAAGACAGTGTTTCAGTAGTACATTATATAGAACCTCTCTCTCATTTCAAAGACAGTACTTCCATGTTTCTGTGAGCAGGCTCAGCATTTTAGTGTACCTACAACCAAGCCTAACGACCTGAGTTCAATCCCTGGAACCTATGTTGAAGGAAGGAAATCACTCCCTCAATGTCCTCTGACCTCTACATATGCACCATGGCAAGTATGTATGTGTACACACACACACAAACACATACACACACACACACACACACACAGGGGGTGAGGGCTGTAAAAACAATTTAAAACCCATTTTACTGAGCATACAATGATTGAACATATTCATTTCCTGCACAAGAGACTAAAGTCCAAGGCGGGCCTAATGTACCAAAAGAGATTAACCTCAAAACAATGAAAGATACATCTTGAGTCCTTTTTCCTTCACATCGCTGTTTCCCTTGATGGGGACCCTGCTCAACCAAGGCTTTGCCAGCTACAGCATTAATAACCTCTGCCTAGACATACTGTCAAAACACCTGAAGGATTTCTTTACCCTTCTCAGCTACCCACTCCACCTAAGTCCAATGGCCGATAAACACTCTGGCCCAACACCACGCTTTTTCCAAGGCAACTCTAACAAACTGCTTTGACAGCACTATTCACACCAGAGCAACAAATATGCTTCTACCTGTCCACTGTTATCTACACTCCAAATTCTTAACTGCACACCTAAATCTAGAGCTCGTACCTGATGGTGAGTCTACTAAAAATGACTTTAAATTCCTAAGGGGTAGGGAGTGCAGATATGTATAGAATCCAAATGTCACTTTAAAAAAAAAAATGGGCCTGAACTCAGGAAGGAAAATATGGCTCATGTTATAGAGTCCCCCCTCTATGTTTATAGTGGTAACTTTGGCAATTAAAACAGAATTTAATCATCAAATAATTTAGTGGCAGACTGACTGAAAAATGTCAAAATTGTCTATATGCTGCTAAAGCCAAAGTGTATTCTGTAGTTTTAACTGACTTCTCAGCTGCATTCCAATTTATTTCCTGGGGTCTTCAGAGATGGCTGAGGTTAGGCACGTTTGCAGCTCTTGCAGTGGACCTGGGTTCAGTTTCCAGCACCGACACGGTGGCTCACAACGATATGTAACTCCGCTGCCAGGAAAGCCGAGATCATCTTCTGCGTCCTCTGCAGGCACTGCATAGCAGCAATCATACTACTAGTCATGGATACTTGCCTCTCAGGCTACAATCTTCCAGAGCTAGCCTTCTCCTCTCAGAGATCCCACATCTAGTCTATAACAAAGTCCTGTCAATTTTGTCTTTCAAATATTTGAAAAAGAAAAGCTACTTCAACTCTGTTACCACCCTAAATCATTTCTTGTTCAAATTACTTTATCTCCAAGTACCTGGACTAGAAAGCAGCATCTTAGACATGCACGATTCTAACACTGAGCTGCATGTTCAAACCAAATTATGCTTACAGCTATAGTCAAAGCCATTCCAAGCATGTTCTTTGAACTAACAATACAACTACTCCACAAACTTTTAAAAACTTTAACAGCCATCTGACATACAAAAACATTCATTCTATTGTGTTGCTGAAACAAGACAAAGAGCAAGACAATCAAACAAATGCCTTCCATATCTGGTCACACATATGGCCTCAGATAAACTGTCCCAAGTGCTCTCTACACAGCACTGCTTTATTTCCCTAACAACCTAAAGGAAACTTCAGCATCTAGATCCAATTTTTAAAAATAAGTGAGATATTCAGAAAGGTGAAAAGCTTACCTACGGTAGCCAGCCCAAAGGGCCTGGTAGCAAAAAATAACAGACTCTAAGTCATTCGCTGCCACTGCATAGCTTACGCAACTGCAGAAACAATATTGTTTCAAGTCCCTGTTTTGCAAAAAGGGAATGGTAGCAAAGCGTTCTTTAATAAAGGAGTCCCAGAATAAATAATATGAGTTTGTGTACAACACAGTGTTCTATGAACATTAGTCACTGATCATGATCTTTAACATAACTACCAGTACTCATTTCAATGGATCTGCTTACTTATTGCTATTTGTCAGTGCCACACTAGAGGGTGGTGGCAGAGAGGTCATCATCATTCTCTAACAGAGCATTCCTTATCCAATTCTCTACAGAAATTAAATCCCAAAAATCTGACTGCAATAACTATTTTGTTGTCAGAAGTAAATGTTCTCAAGAGTGGTATACAGCTGGTACCATGAAAGGTGCTTCAGAGATGAAGTAACTCATTATAGAATCTGCAAGACATCGTATTAAAATTTTGATTTTTGCTGGGACCATGGACAAGGGCTTCAGTGTTTCCCAATGAGTGGCACACAACTGATACTCATTAGACATTTTAAAAGGACTGAACCTTTAGAAAATAAAGGAATAGTGCTAAGCAAGAGACAGACACTGCATGCCAATTTTCTCCCTTCTCTCTCCGTTTCAAAGCTTTAAAAGTCAGATTCTATGTTAGTTATTTTTCTTCCAGTTGTGCTGCCTACATTATCTTAAAGCCAAAAAACAAATGCAAATATGAGCAAAGCAAAAAAGGAATATTAGTAACAACTAAAGAGAAGGTAGGAGACAGAATCTGGATGTGCAAAACTTAGGACTGGTCTAGGCCAAGGCATAACTTTAGCAAAGGCAGTGTTACCCAAAGCATAATGCACATTCTATAGGTAATACTAAACCATTTCAGGCTATACATGGGAGAATATTTTTATTTCAAGTTATGTACTGTGATGATTTGAATGAGAACTGCCCCCGTTGGGTTCATGTGTTTGACACTTGGTCCAGCTGGTAGTACTGTTTTGGAAACTATGGAATATATAGGTGGTTCAAGTCTTGCTGAAGGAAGCACATCATTGGGGAATGGCTTTGGGAGTTTCTAGCCTTGCCCCATTTCCAACATGTTGCAAGATATTTGAATACACTATAAAACAATGGTTTATTGTGATTGTTTAATAAAAAGCTAAACGACCAATAGCTAGGCAGGGAGAATAAGCCAGACATTCAGGCAAAGAGAGGAACTGGAGAAAAATCTAGGTACACAGAGCACATGCCAGGAGACTTAGAACAAGTCAGAGGTACAGAATGGAACATAAAAAGCCACATGGTAGAAGGTAGATTTAAAAATATGGGTTACATTGAGCTGTAAGAGCTAGTTGGGAACAAGCCTAAGCTACAGGTTGAGTTGGCTGGCGGGACAGAGAAAGACTTGTTATGCCTACTCTTGCTCTCTCTGGTTTCTGTGTGATGTAGATATGCATTATCTTGCCTTCTTGCTCACACTGCCTCCAATGACACCTTCCCCACCATGATGGACTCTCTCTCTCACTCAGACTATACACTAAAATAAATTCATTATGTTGCTTTTGGTAATGGCATTTTATCCCAGCAACACGAAAGAAACTAATACAAGTACATATATTTTTGTGTAATAAGGGCAAATAGTTCAAATTTTTATTACTTAGAATAATGAAGTGAATCAAAAATATTTTACACAACAGTTCACAGAAGGTAAACAAATACAGCAAAAATGTCACAACTTCGAGGTGAGTAAATTTTAGTAATCAGACAAAAGTCTGGGAACATGAATGCACGTAACAGGTGCAATGACAAGAGCTGCCATTCTTCTAAATGAAGGCAGAGCTTTACCGCATGTAAGGTCATGAAGAAGACTACCAACCCAGCTCCAAGTATTTAACTTGTAGCACTAAAACCATCACGTAATTCTCCAACTATGAAAAATCTGGTACGTCACTTCATTTCTTCTCGAAACAATAAAATTTTACACATTCCAGATTATCTAAAATAGGCACCCCAATTTTTCTATGCAAAACTAGGAAACACAATGTTAAAACCATGTGTTTTTAAAGAACTACGAATTCACATAATAATGCAGTACAAATCATACATACATCAAAAATCTTAAGTAAAAAAAAAAGCAACTCTCTTTTTTTTGTTTGTTTGTTTTTTGAGACAGGGATTCTCTGTGTAGCTGCTGTGGCTGTCCTGGAACTCATTCTCTAGACCAGGCTGGCCTTGAACTCACAGAGATTCACCTGCCTCTGCCTCCCTGGGTGCTGGAAATAAAGGTGTGCTATACCACCACCTGGGGCAACTCAATTCTTACCTTCCTTTCCTACCATCAACTTAGCAACAATGCCATCAAGAGGGGCTAAGAAGTGATGATACAAGTACCATTTCTGAAGTATTTACCATTTCCCAGGCACTTCCAAGTACTTTAAGGTTCATGAACTTCCGCAAGCACTACTACCACCGAAGAGTTTTATCACCATCTCCTTTATGCTAAAGGCTGGAGGAGTTAAATGACTTTCTCAAACCCAGAAGAGGAGGGGTAGGGAGTTTGGCAATTCAACTGTACTCTCTGAGAGCATAACCATGAGGCAACACTTCTCTTAAGAATGATGGAATAATAATCTAAAATATTCTGACACCCTTATTATCCGGGGGGCGGGAGTGATTTTCTGAGTTATAAGCCTTTTGCTACTTCAGTTTTCAGCACAATAAACAGTGGATTCCAACTGCAGAAGAAAATATGAAAAGCCTCCTAACGGGGCAAACTAAGCCCAGAATTACTCAGATATAGATGAAATGTGAGAAATGTGGGAAGAATGGGCAGACAGCTTAACCATAGTAATCAGTCGTGGAAATAGAGGAGACGGCTTTTATTTCTACAGGGACCTTCAATTTCTTCCAGGGAGAAAATTCTAACATCCCTTTCCCTTGAGTTAGCACACAAACATACATTATACTTAAGAAGAGGGAGAATTAGGAAGAAGACAGCAACAAAATCAAAAAAGGGGAAGACAAACTGTCGATATTTAAAAATTAGACCCTGAATCACGGGATTAGCTTGTCACGTCCTGGTAAATAAAAGCAGTTAGGGACAAGTGTGTGGTTGGAGACGCACACTCCTGTGGTCTGGAGAACTGAAAAGTCGCCCTAAAATGAGCTAACAGGGACGACAGTTTACAATACCCCTGCTTGAGGTGAGGGGGACAGGGGAAGACGGCAGAGGGGTTCACCCGCTTACTTTGGGAAGGAAGAGAAAGGCATAAAGGCGTAGCTACGTGGATGCAGGTGAGGGAGTTAGACGCGAGCAAAAGGGGACCTGGGGCACATCAGCGGGCTCCGGAAGGGCCAGGGACGTCCCGAGGAAGCAGAAGCGCCAGAGGTAGGGTCCCGGGGACAGGGCCGGAGGGCACCGG
>LOEQ01000598.1:99616-114647 GCA_001685075.1 Bramus lutescens | reverse complement strand
GGCTGCGCTCAGCCCGAGTAACCGCCCGGTCTTCGAGTAACCGCCCGGTCTTCGGGCTCGGGCGTCCAGTTTCCGGTCCGTTAGTCACCAGGGCGCGTGCGCCGAAGAGCCCTTCCTGCTCTGAGATTGGGAACTTCCGGTGGCGGGTGTGCCTGCTGCTGGGCTACAGGGTTGAAAGTGTTAGGCATTTTACTGCTACCCTCGCCCTCGCACCTCCTAGTAGAAAGCTTCCCCGGATGCCTCCTAACTCAGGAAGTGCCACCTAATAAGAAAACAGGAGAGCCCAGTGCCCTTTAGGATGCACCCGGTTAGGATGCACCCGGGTGTAACGTTTGCTCACCTCCCATTCTGAGCCCCAAACTCAGTCAGTACTAATAACTGAAAACTAAATCAGTGTGGGTAAATCGTTGAAGATAAAAACTCTTGAGGTTGGAGGGACTGAAGGGAACTTTTTCATACAAGAGAGAAGTCTTTCTACAAGACCAGTCAACAACTGGAGATGGAAACAAAATGAATCAAAATTAAAAAATGTGGAATACAGTGGTTAGTGCTTCACCTATTTAGCCATTTAGAGTTTAGAGAAATGGATGACACCAGAACATTTTAACTGGCAAACTTACATTGGTTACTCATCTTGTTCCTACAACAAAATACTAGAGGAAAACAATGTAAAAACAAGGCAGCGGTCTAGGGGTAATATTACTTGGTCATTGTTCGATGATACAGTAAATCATGGCAATGAAGACATGGTGATGGAGGCTAGGGACAGCTGATCACATTGCAACCGCTGTGCAGAAGCAGAATGATGTATGTTGACTCTCAGGTCCCTTCTTTGTAGTCAGTCTGAGACCTACCAGGTTGACAAATTTAACTATCACAGATCTACCCCTTGTTAACAGAATACTCAGGTGACAACCGAAATCTCATGCACCACAAACAATCATCAGTTACAGGAAGATAGTTATTGAGAGGTGAGGAAACAGGAATGTACAAAGAAAAAGACCTTCTGAAAAAAACAGAGAGGCTTGGAAAGCCAAAATCCAGCCTTTTCTCAAGGGCTGGGTATTTTTAAGACTTCCTTACTTTGGAGGTTGGTTAGTTTGAAGACAAATAGGATGGTTACTTGGCTCACAACTGTAGTGTAATATGCCCTGAACTTGTTGATAGTTCATCAGCAGGGGTCTTACTCGTGGGAGACAAAAGCTTCAAGGCTTATGTCTCAAGTCAAGATAATGAGGAAGAAACTGGCCGATTTGGAAATTTAGCATGTTTATGACCTTGTCAAGGCCTCTATGCCTATCTTTCTGCCTACCAGGAAGGCTGTCTAACCTCTGGTCTCTTATTACCATCTCTCAGAGATCACCCTAACTGTGCCTAACAGTTTGGGAGGCAATGATTGCTTATCTGCTTTGAACTGACAAAGGGTTGACAATCTGGGGGCAGCAGTCAGAGTGACTCAGAGGAGAATCTATCTAAGGGACTAGGATAAACCTTAACTGATGGTTAGGATCCAGAATATAAGACAGCCATTTGGTGATGATGTCTATATTTGGAACTTGCCAAAGGAGTGGGACACCATCTGTAACATACAAAAAGGGAGACTTTGTAGTACTATAATTCCTACTGACAGCACAGTTAGAAAAATAGCTGAGACAGTTTTGTCCTTATGAGGGGAAGAGAACAGGCAAGAAAATCATCCCAAGAATTCTTAGCAGAATTTGTCATAGGTAATAACGACAATGAAGATTTCTCTGCCACCGTTACCTACTGAAAAATATGTACACCTTGGAGGAGGCCATTTGTCTAGTTAAGAAGTTCAAGAAGCCTTCCATCAACCATTTTAAATTTAGAAGTCAATCATTGAGTTTTCTCTATTCTATGCCTCAGGGAAACATTAAGAGGCAAGATTAGTGAGGAAAGTTCCTTGACATCATGATTAACATAAACTTTGTTTAGTGAGGTAAACTCTAACTGTATGACCAGCAAGGTAGTGCACCAGATCCCTCTAGGACTGACGGAGTGGATCCCAGTTGCCACTCTTCCTCAGGGTAAGTGCCTTTTCTCTGTGTACATGGGGACTGCATGGGTCTGTTTGAAAACTTTCTTTTTTCACACCTTATACTACCTATTGAACTGCCTCTCTTAAGTCTTGTCCTGTAAACATTTTCTTTGCCCAAATAAGTGTGTTTTCTTATTCCAGGTGATACATATGATATAAAGACTTTAAGATTTTTCAATTGTAGGGCCTTTGCCAAAAACAGTTGGCCCTTGGATGTTATCCACCATCCCTGGGTAGAGGGTAGGGTTCTAGACAACACCCTGTTTTAAGGGCAAAGGTCACCTCATCAGAGTAATACTTGGATTTTTCTAAAGGCAGCAGGAGCCCTTTGTAGAGGATGGGATATTCAAGGTGTCCCAATGCATATCTCTTGGCCTCAGAGTTCTCATCCTATTTCCTCTTGTCACCGGGTCATTCTCTCCCTGATACCCAGAAAGTGGACCACAGACACTTGGATGAGTAAAAGGACTGCATCCAGAAGCCTTAGAATTTCTTGATAATATTTTACAGGGATCCCAGCAGCAGTTAGGAGGACTTCCTAACGTCCTTTCCAGACACTGGCATGAGCATAAAGGATGAAGAAGACATATTTAGAGTCTGTGTAATTATTGACTCTGTGTCAATGCGACAATTCTAGAGCTCAAGTGAGGGCTATCATCTCAGTTAATTTACCCCTGAGTTTCTAGGAATAATCTTGAGTACCTCAAAGTCAGTGACTGTTACATATTGTGCATTCCATATTCCCTCTTTTACAAAAGAGCTTCCATGTATATAGAGGACTAAGGCAGGGGTTTCTAATGGTTGATATGAGAGAACAGGGTGAGCTATATAGCTATCCATCAGGATATTCTCCCAAGAGTGGATAAGCTTTCCATTCTCTTCTGGTAAATAGATGGCTGAGTTTAGGTTTTGACAGATCTTGAGGATGATTTTGGGTGCTTCCAACATGAGGTCCAATATTTAAGAAGTCTGGTATTAGTCAGGCAGAGATTTGCCTTCATAAATTAGAATAGTTTATGGACTATAAAGGGATGGATGAGAGTAAAATCTTGAGCTTCGGGATTGTTGTTAAGTATTATGATGGTTTAGTAAAGTAGCAATTGTAGGTTCTCTTCCAAGATCCATAATTACAACTATCCTTGGGTAGTTGACTAGATTTCTAGTACCAGTAATGATTTCCATCTTGTTGATTGCACCTTTATTTACTACCAAGGTATACATGCCAGTATTACACACTTAAGATTATAGTGCTATGGTAGCTGTGGTGAGGAAGAGGGATGTATCCTAATCCCTCCTTCTTTTATATTTATTGCCCACCTTTCTACTTAAAGTTCCTCCACATTGTTTTCCATTTAACCATTCAAAAGCACTGTACACAGCTATCCCATATTACCCTCCATGGTATCCATCTACTATCATGGTTTCTGCAGTTACTCCAAGTTATGCACTCAAATCTAAAAATTTGCTGCTAGAAACCACAGCCAAGAGTGAATACATAGTCAGTTACTCCCACAATACAGAACTGAACTGAATCTATAGATTGCTTTTGGTAGGATAGCTGTTTCCACAATCTTAGTCCTACTAATTCATGAGCATGAAAATCCTCTCCATCTGATATCTTCTTCAATATCTTGAAGTTTTTATTATAAAAGTCTTTCATTTACTTGGCTAGAATTTTCTAGAGATATTTTAACTTTTAGACTATTGTGAAAAGTACTGTTTTTCTGAATTCCTTCTCAGGAAGAGTGTCATTTGTATATATGAAAGCTACTAATTTGGATATGTTAAACTTTTATCCTGTTACTTTGCTTAAAGTGATATCAGCTGTAGAAGTTTCCTGGTGGTGTCTTTAGGGCCTTTTCATATAAAGTCACATTATCTGCAAATAAAGACACTTTAACTTCCTCTTTCCCTATTTGTATACCTTTTATCTCCTGCAAATGCCTTTTTACTCTTTTCAAGACTTTGAGTTCTATACTTAATAAGTATGGATAAAAAGGACATCCTGATGATTTCTGTGGAAATAAATTCATTTCTCTCTGTTTAGGATCATGTTGGCTCTGGCTTTTTATACCTCATTTTCATAAAGTGTAACTTCTCTGTATTTCAAGTATACACAAGAAAGCCAAAATATCCTAAACAATTAATTTAAAATATACCATTTCTAACTCAGAAGTATTGCTTACAGGAAATAGCCATTCACATTTGACATTGCAATTTTTCTATGACTTTTGAATTAATGATTTTTGCATTTTCAGAATACTACTTAAGACTGAACTGTATATATTCTCCATGTACAATAAGAGAGCTAAATGAGAAAACTTTTTAACAATTTATGATGTCTCAATATTTTGTTCCAGAAAAATAATTAGGCAATCCATTTATGTGGGGGGAAAGTTCATGTTAACTTGAGAGATTTAGAATGGTCAGTCTATGGTCCACTGGCCCTGTTGCTCATGGATCTGTAGTACCATAATACACCATGGTTGAAATGTATGGTAGAAGAGGCCCATTAGGCTCAGTGGATTAGGTAATTCATTTTTCCTCATCTTTTATCAATTTGTGAGAATTTCATATAAGGAATTTCACCTCCTCTCCCAGCTCCTTCCAGATCTGCTCCCCTTGCTTACCCAGCCCACATTGTGTTCTCTTTTAAAAATATTTCATTGGTACTGATTATACATTTTTTGGGTGTGTGGCTTTCACTGGAGGGTGGTCAATCCGCTAGAGAATCCTTAAAGAAAACTGACTATCTTTCTTCTAGCAGTTACCAGCTACTTACTAATAAATAGAATCTTCACTATGTGTGGGACCTCATACCATTTTCCATCTCATTGCTAATATTCTGTCTTCCCTGCACCTGTGCAGGTCTTGTGCATGTTGTTTCTACTCCTATTAATTCACACATACAGCTGCTCTACTGATGTGGGATTCCCCTCTGTAAGCTATGAATATGTTTTGTTACCATTGGTTATTAAAGAAAATGTTTCAGCCAATGGCTTAGAAGAGTAAAGCCTGGTGGGAAATCTGAACAGAGATATAGAGAGAAAGTAGGCAGAGTCAGAGAGATGTCATGTAGTTGCTGAAGGAGAAAGATGCCAGCCACCAGCCAGAACCTTACTGGTAGACCACAAGGTCATGGAGATACACAAATTAATAGAAATGGGTTAATTTAAGATGTACAAGTTAGCTAGAAATATTATTAGGCTATTGGTCAAACAGTATTGTAGTTGATATAGTTTCTGTGTTGTTTGTTATTCAGGAAACGAATGAGTAGTCTCTGCCTACAAAATGGTGCACCAACATGAGGCAACTACAGCCACATAAATCCTGAGAGAGCTTAGGAAGGAATTCTATACACAAAAGAACAGAGTTAAGGACAACCTCTTGATGGCCATATTTTTTTAACAGATTTCCTAGAAGTAAGCAGAGGTGCAGTACAGTTCCTTCCTGACTCAATGGTAGCAGCAAAAACTGCACAGCTCCTTTGAGAAGACTTCCTGGTTCGTTCTAGTTGCATGAGCAGCTCTGGCTCTTTCAGGAGACTGAACACTTAAATGGAGTTTGTGGGCAGCATGCTCCAACTTTCTTAATGGCAGCATGAACCAACTGTTTCTCAGGGTTGAGGTGGTAAGCATGACTCCCTCCCAGTGGTCCCGAGCTGGTGGTGAACTACCTCTGCCACATTAGACTGTCTAGAGTAGTGGAACCAGCATCCAGGGCTGGTGTATTACAGATACAATAAAGACAGATTCATACAGAAATAAACCTCTGAATGGATCACAGTATGTTTAAAAATGTACATATAATTGAGAGAAAAGAAAAAGAGTATAGGCAGTTATAAATAAATAAGTAGTTTTTAAAAAGTCTTTAGAGAGACAGAGTACAGATAGTTACAGATTAAAAGAGTAAAGAAAAATAAGCTACATAAAGATGGAAAATGCATAGAGAATCTGGATTGTGTATATTATTGTGTTTTCTTTGATTTTTTTTTACTGTGAATGAGCTAAGTACAGAGAGCCATTTCTTTGTATGGGCTGATAAGCTAACCCAACATATACATTTTAAAGATATATTGACTTCAAAATTTGGGTCTAAGCATATGTTGCTTTGGAAAAAAAGGTTCTGCTTTTGTTTCCACAAAGCATAGAAAACTGTACATTCCTTACTGGCTAATATAGTACAACATCTAGCTTCAGGACTGCTAGCTGAGATGGACCTACCACACAATATACTCCATGAAAGACCTGATTAACAACACCCCCCAATCAGCAAGAAGTAGTCTAGAGAACAATGCCAAAATTCCCTAAATTATTGTTTATAAATATTTGCTTACATTTAAAGGGGGATATGCTATAGAGACGAATACTTTGCATTGGTATGGATCTTGATTTATTGATACAAATTTGAGGTTAATTTTGTTTTATGTATATTTCTGCTTTTAATTAAGCTGTTGTCTTTGTGTACCTCATTTAAAATGTCATCTGTGATGAAGAAATATAGGTTAATAGTCATCTATAATAGTCAAGCTTGTAATAATGTTAGTTAGGTTTTCTAGATATACAGAGATATATTTCAGATGGACAGGTATTCTTCAAACCTTTCAAACACTTGCAGAATATGGCATTTAAATGCTTTAAGAACTTAAACTTTTCTCAACAATGAGACACACCTGCTCCTGGAAGCACCAATCTACTTCAAGAGGATAATGGGCATCAAAGAGGCTCCTTATGGAGTTAGTTAGCCATTTGGGCCAGAAACTGGTCTTGTCAATTATATGTTGTATGAACTGGACATGTAGGACCCACAGAAGAATGACTACCAAATGTGCCTAAAGGTGAGACTGTCCTTCAGGGTTCCTGCTTCATGAAAGAGTCTACCCCATTCTGCAGGATACAGAAGAAAGTGACTGACAAACTGACAATAGATGTGAAATAGTCTTTCAAATTTCCTGCTTCATGGAAAAGTCTACTTGATACTATGGGCCTGTAGGCTGAAGATGGATGTCCCAATGTTAGAGAAGAACTTTGGGTGGCTGTCCAGACAGTGAGATGTCTCTGTCAATTCTAGAGTTTTAGAAGTTGTCTACAATGCACTTCCTATGAACTTAGGTAATATTATATCCTTCTGGGGTCTTTGATGGAGATGAATAATAGATAGTTATGATTGTAGTTTTCCTTAGTTATGATAAAAGATAAAGTAGATATAAATATTGTAACTGTAATTCTTACTTGATACCTGCTTTTTGTATATAATTTTACTATGTTAAAGTTAAAACATTTCTTTTTATTTAGCTAGAAAAGGGAAGATGATGTGGGATTCCCCTCTGTATGCTATGAATATGTTTTATTGCCATCAGTTATTAAATAAGCTGCTTCAGCTAAGGGCTTAGTAGAATAAAGCAAGGCAGGGAAATATGAACAGAGATATAGAGAGAAAGTAGGTGGAGTCAGAGAGATGCCATGTATCTGCCCAAAGGAGAAAGATGCCAGCTGCCAGCCAGCAACTTACAGTAGGCCACAGCCTTGTAGCAATACATAGATTAAGAGAAATGGGTTAATTTAAGATGTAAGAGGTAGCTAGAAATATGTCTAGGCTATTGGCCAAATAATATTGTAATTAATATAGTTTCTGTGTTATTTATTATTCAGGTCTGAGAGACCAGGAAACAAACGACCAACTTGTCCATAAAACACCATTTCCTTAGACATCTACTGCCTATGGCCCTTAGAATCTTTCTGCCCCTCTTTCACAGTGATCACCAAGCCTTGGGAAAGAGGAGTGTGAAACAAATATCCCATTTAGACCTAAGTTTTCCATAGTCTCTTCCCCTCTGCATTTTGATCAGTTGCAGATCTCTGTGTCATCATCTACAGCAAAAAAAGAGTTTCTCTAATGAAAATTGACAAATTCCCATATCTATGTGTATAATATTATATGCTTAATACAGTGTCCAACTACCATAGTAATAGTAGTAGGTTTCACCCTAAGATCTATGGCATATCTATCCATGGGTTCTTAACATCAATAATGTTGCTAGACATTCCTTGATTACTCCTATAATATTTGTGACATGATTACACAAATAAACTTGCCTTGCAAACCAGTTATTGTTTTATCTCACAGTATATACAACTGGATAAGACTGATGATTGTTTTTCTCCTTTGGTAGCAAGCATAACACATTCTGGTACTATGAAAGATAATAACTAGGGATGAATCTTCAAGGTGAGTATCAACTTGATTTCTCCGACTTTATCTTCTGTGACTCAAGTGTGTGATATCTTCAGCAATAGGGCCTTACTGTCAAGATCTTGGGAGTAACCAAGAACATTGGCAATAATTGTTAATATTTGATGGTCTATGGGACATCACTTGCCAACAATTACAAAAGAAGTGGCATGCTCCTGTTACTGAGCTTATTATTTGCTAGGTTCTAGTATCTAAAAGTGTTGGGAGGCCCTGTTGGTCAGAGGGTGAAATCTATCATGGCTAGACAGCTCCTTCTGAGCTTGGCAACATGGAGGACTGCTTTCCTCTGGCAGTGGGCTTCCTGCCCTCTAACCAACCTTGACACAGTTCCCTACAAGTACTCTTCCCTGTTGCCAATATGGTAATTAGGTGATATGCTCTAGCTATTTTGATAGGGCCATGCTGCTATTAACCAAGCTATATGATAGGAGCATGGCATTGAATGCAAACTAGGTGACTCCCCAGCTACCATCCCCAATCCTATATAGCCCCTATAATCTGGAATACAGCTGAGCTGCCTCAATGAAGATGTCTTCAGGAAGGCTGTTTCTTCACGTTCACAGGATCACACAAAGCTACCTGTCACCACTTCTGCCACTTTGTCCTTGTGGGCTGGTGGCCAATGGACCATAAGGAAAAAAGGGACCCCACATAGAAGGAGTGTTGTTGTCCTGTTATAGGATAACTCCATTTAAACTCTTTTTATAAGTATATTTGTATAATTTTGGGAAGCTTTGACAGTAGGTTTCCACATGAAGATATTTTTCAAAATACCTTTAGTGTTAGCCATGCCTGCCTATAGTCCCTCATCCATACTTCCCTCCTATTGTCTTTTCTCATTTGTAGATGTTAGCCTTGAATCTTCAGATATGTGTGCTCCATTTGCCGTATCCACAAAGGCCAGGGAATTACTAAGGGACCATAGGGGAAGGGATTCTAGGAAGGGAAAATAGAATGAAATGGTATAAAGCTTTAAAGGGGAATATATAATAACATTTTAAAAATTCTTTTCTGATGTAGTCTATAATTCAAACTGGAAAGGGAGTAAGTTATTTCATTTTCATTAGGAAATATGGTAATTACCATATTGGTAATTTTTATTGTGAAGAATCCAAAAACATTGCCTCTATTTTGACTTTGGGGTTTACTATGTGAAAACAGATACAATAAAAATCTCATAATTTCTAAAGTTATTTTCTCTGTATAATCTCCCCCCCTTTTTGATACAATAGTCCATTCTAGCCCTAAAATGTAGTAAACATCCTATTTCACCACTCCCAACTTCTTAAAAAGTTTATGTAATTGTACATATGTACATAAATCTATCCATATGCACATATAGTATTTATTTTATTCTAGCCAGTTATCACTAAAAAAGCTGTATGTTTATATAAAGTCTTATTGTACTTCATTTCCAAATGTCTTTTATTTTCTGTTTGATTTTTATTTTATTTATGTATGTGTTTGATCTAGGACAGGCTAAAGATATCTTCTTACCTTGGAAGAAATCATGATTATATTCCTGAGTATTTATTTGATGCTTTAAGCCAATTGCATCTTCCTTCCTTCCTTCCCTGGGCATCTGTGTGTAGGACTGGTGCTTATTTGCCTTACTGTCTTCACCTCCTCTGTTCCTCATCTCCACTCTTATGTAGAGACCTGTGTCAGCTAGATGCCTGCTGTGTTGGGTCAACAGGGAACATGTCAGGTAACTGGAGAGAGGGGGAAACCAGTGTATTTTCCTCCTCTCTTCCTGTCTTTGGCAAGGTTCCCTGCAACAACTGTGTCTCTTATAGAACAGGCCCACTAGAGAATTAGCCATGGATCCAGAAATACCACCTCCTCAGCCATGAGCTCTAGAAATATCAGCTTCTCCCTCCTATCTGTTTAAAAGTGTAAAGGCTTTCTCTGGTGGCTAATCTCCGCATTCTTTAGAGTTTTTTACTCATGCGATAGATTCCTTGTACCAAATGTGGCGGGGGATTCCATACATGGAGAGACCTTGTATGAAGCTATGGAAGTAAACCCTGTATTATGTTGGAGACCTCAGGATATTAGAAGTGCCAGAACTGTGGGATGTCTGCAAAGGAGAGCTGCAAACAGGGAATGGAAGCAGCCCAAGAGAGAAAACTGTATTGCAGTCAACAAAGCTGGAAGGAATTGAAGATCTAAAGAGTGCTTTGACATCAGACATGGAGATGCAAAGTTTGGAGTTACCTAACTGCTTTTTGAAATTGCTTTAGTCCAGTATTTCCTCACTATAATCTTTTTCTTCCCTTTTGAACTGTATATCGTATGCCATTATATGTTATAAGTATGTGATCTGTGTTTTCAGTTTGATTTTACAGGGGATTACTTATAAGAGATTGCATGCATTTCAGAAGAGGCTTTGTTTTTTATTTTTTATTTATTTTAATTTATTTTAAAAACTATCTTTTTTCATGCAAAATCCATTTCCAACTCTTTCCCCTCCTCCTACTCCCTCCACCTTTGCCCCTTACACACACCCTCCTACTTCTCAGAGAGGGTAAGGCTTCCCATGGGAAGTCAACAAAGTCTAGCACATTGCTTTGAGGCAGGACCAAGGCTCTCTCCACTATATCTAGGCTAAGCAAGGTATCTCTTCAGAGAGAAAGGGTTCCAAAAAGCCAGAACAAGCAGTAGGAATAAATCCTAGTCTCAAAGCCAGTGGCCCCACTGTCTGCCCCAGCCATACAACTGACACCCACATTCAGAGGGCCTAGTTTGTTTCTATGCTGGTTTCCTGGCTGCCAGGCTGTAGTTGGAAGGCTTTCATTAGCTCAGTTGCTGGGTGTAGGTTCTATGATGACATTTAAGATAGTCATCAATCTGACTACAGGGCAAGGCCAGTTCAGGCACCCTCTCCATTATTGCTTAGGGTCTTAGCTAGGGTCATTCTTGTGGATTTCTGGGAATTCTCTAGTGCTAGGTTTCTTGATAGCCCCATAATGGGTTCCTCAGTCAATATCTCTTTCCTTATCCTCTGTCCCTGTCCTTCCCCTATCTCATCTCAATCAGCCTATTCCCTCTAGTTTACCTCTCCCTCCTCTTCTTCCTTCTTTCTCCCTTTCTTTCTTCCCTTCTTCCTCCATCCCCATGCTTCCAATTTTTAAAGGAGATCTTGTACATTCCTCCTTCCTAGGGGGATCTATGTATATTTCTCTTAGGGTTCTCCTTGTTTCTTAGCTTTTCTTGGGTCATAGACTCCTTATCCTTTGCTTTACAGCTAGTATTTACCTATGAGTGGATACATACCATGCTCATCTTTCTGGGTTACCTCACTCATGATTTTTTTTTCTAGTTCCATCCATTTGCATGCAAACTTCAAGATGTCATTGCTTTCTACCAATGAGTAGTACCATATTTTCCCTATCCATTCTTCGGTTGAGATTCATCTAGGTTGTTTCCAGGTTCTGGTTATTACAAATAATGCTGCTATGAACACAGTTGAACAAATGTCCTTGTAGTATAGTTGAGCATTCTTTGGGTATATGCCCAAGAGTAGTATTGCTGGGTCTTGCAGTAGATTGACTCCCAATTTTCTGAGAAACTGCCATACTGATTACCATAGTGGTTGGACAAGTTTGCTGACATCTCAGTACTTTGATTTCATTGATTCTGAGGGCTAATATCAAAATTGTGACACTTTCCCAGAGACAGGGAAATATCGTAGATTTTATGGGTGGACTGGAGGCATTGGAAAGTAATGGGAACATGAGGATGTCTTAGTTATGTTTTACAGCTGTGAAGAGCCATCATGACCATGACAACTCTATAAAGAAAACATGAGGTAGCTCACTTACAGTTTCAGAGGTTCTGTCCATTATGATCATGATGGGGAGAATGGCAGCATGTAGGCAGACATGGTGCTGGAGCTGCGAGTGCTATACTTTGCAGATAACAGGAAATCAACCGTCACAATGAGGGACACTTGAGAAAAGGACATCTCAAAGCCTGCTTTCAGAGTGACACACTTCCTCCAACAAGACCACATCTCCCAAGAGTGCCACTCTTGGGAGGGTCATTTTCTTTCAAACCACCATAGAGGATAAGGTAGAGAGAAGGAGGGGAAATAAAGTTGAGGGATAGAATTTGGGGAGAGAAAGATGAAATTGAGAGATATTTGAAGGATGATATAGAAACCTAGTGAAGTGGAAACTTTCTAAAATTTATGAAAACAATCATAAGAGGTCTCCTAATAATGGTGGAGATAGACTTCCAAACAGCCATGTCTTGTCACCAATCTGCATTTCCAGTGTCCAGAGGGCCTTGTGGTTCAATTGGGTTTGGGGCCAAGGAGGTCTCCTGGAAATCCCCAAATGAGCCAAGCTGATGTCAGGACAATGAGCTGCTGTCTGCAAACTGATAGCTGGGCCCCATTGTTGATGACCACACCCACACAACTCATTGAACATGGAGGAGAAGATAAGTTGTTGCTTACATGGAGAGCCTCACCCTTATGTTCTAGTGGAATTTGTGTGGGAAGATACTCTGCAGACTTTCAAAGGAGAAATGTAAACAGCAGACCAGTCACAAAATCTTGTACCTGCAATCTGTCCTCCCTGCTAGAAACGCTAGGGTAATAGTGAAGTAGAACTTTGTGGGATTAGCTATTGAATGTCTGATTTGACTTAAGACCAACTCATTGAGATGGAACCAAACATAATTAGCATTTGATTGACCCAAAACCATAGGCTATTTTGCTCAGAGACCTAGGGTATAACCAAACACTAATGGTCTACAAAAATAATTCTCTATACTCGTAGATCAGTGCCTTATTCAGGAATCATCAGAGAAGTTTTGCCTTGCAGCAGACAGGAAGAGGTGCTCAGATCCACAGCCAGAGAACACACAGAAGAGTTCTTGGAACACACTGCTCTAAATGGGATGTCTCCATTAAATCTTCCCTCATAGCTCAGGGAACGCTGCAGAAGAGGAGGCAGAAATAGTAGTACCACGTCGTTTGAAACATCTGAGCAAGGCTCATTTTGAAGTATCAAGCACATGGCTTACACAAATCTACACGTGTTATGCTAAAACCAGTTACAGCTTTTAGTGTTGTATTTTTATGGGACTCCTGTGTATGTAAATGTGTGGCTCTCTGATTCTTGTGCTTGATCTTGGGGTCTTTTCCTCTATTGGATTGCCTTATGTAGTCTTGATGTTACAATTTTTGTTTTATTTTATTTTCTAAAAAAGGAAAGATGATTATGTAAATCCTTGGATCTAATGATAAAAAATAAAAATCACAATCACATCTACTTCTATAGTATCTTCTTTATTAGTATTTTTGAGAAAAATTAGTACATTTATGTTCTATAGACTGTTAGAAAATGATAGAAACATTCAGGCTAGATTTATTGATTCTCTAAATGAACAGTATTTGCCTGAAGACTAATTTTCACCCACAACAGCCCTAGAGTATCAAACATCAATATTTTGTATGACAAACTAGTAATATTTGGCTTTGTTTCTTATATGTAGCCCATACCAACAAATCTATAACTTGCATTTTAACTAAGCTAAGAATTTAAATATGAATTACTGAGCACCTAGGATCTCCTGGTATACACCTATAATTTTCAAACTCAGGATGATTAATTACAAATATCTCAAGTTTAAAACTTGTCTGGGATATATAACAAGACAATTCAATAGGAAAAAATAATAAAATACAGTGGATTCTTACTAGTTTTGTTGTTGTTGTTTTTAGTTGTGGTTTTTCAAGACAGAATTTCTCTGTAGCTTTGGAGTCTGTCCTGGAACTAGCTCTTGTAGACCAGGCTGGCCTTGAACTCACAGAGATCTTCCTACCTCTGCCTCCAGAGTGCTGGGATTAAAGATGTATGCTATCACCACCCAGAGAATTCTTATTGTTTTTTCTTATAGGAACAAGTAAAATAATAAATTAATTATTTTTGTTACTGTTACTAAATTTCTAATAAGCATTTTTTTCTCGTTTGTTTATATATGTATATATACATGTGAGTATACATAATTGTGTGCATACAGAGATCAGGGGATAACCTCATCATCCTTAAACGCTACCAACCTTTTCTGGGAGCATCAGGATTTCTTATTGGCCTGAAACATTCCTAGTAGATCAGCTGCTCAGCAAGTCATCTATCTCACCTATCCTAGCCCCGACATTATCGGCATAGACCACCACACTTGATGACTATGGGTTCTGGACTTCAATCTCATGTCTTTTTCACTGCAAGGTAAACTGTCTCCTTAGCCTGCAAGAAGCAACAGATGGGGAAAAAGTCTATATGAGCTCATTTTTGACAGACACTGTCCATTGTGTTTAGAGAGGCACAATTCATAAGAAAGGTGACAGGAGCAGCTCTCAGCTGTGGATGGAGGAATTTGCTCACATCTGTGGTGTGGGAGAATTGTCTGTATTCTGTCAATCATGTGTTTTAATAAAACGCTGATTGGCCAGGCAGGAAGTATAGGCTGGTCAACCAGACAGGAAGTAGAGGTGGGGTGATAAAAACTGAAGTATTCTGGGAAACAGGAAGCTTCCTCTACATTCCTGCCCAGGCCACCGAAGAAGCAAAATGTATACTGCCCCACTGAAAAAGGTACTGAGCCACATGGCTAATATACATAAGAATAATGGGTTAATATAAGCTACAATAACTAATAATAAGACTGAGCTAATGGGCCAATCAGTTTTATAACTTATGGAGATCT
>LOEQ01000598.1:81494-92527 GCA_001685075.1 Bramus lutescens | reverse complement strand
ATGGAATAGAATTGGATTACTTAAAGAAGGGGAAGGGGTAGAGGGAAGAAAAGAGAGGGCACGCGTGCAGAGAGAGGGAGAGAGAGGGGGGTTAAGAGAGAGAGAGAGCGAGAGCAAGAGAGCAAGAGAGTGAGATGGCAGGGGAGGTGGGCAGGGTCACTGGCAGTGCGCGTGGCTTGCCTCTTAAAGAGACGAAAACCATAACAACTGCTCTCTAGGGGAATTAAGTTGTAATTCTTGAATTCTCTTTCTTTTTTTTTCAATTGAATTGCTTGTTTCTTGTTTCATAATCCTCTTCTTTCCTTAATACTCTTGCTAGCTGATGAAGTATATGGTATGCATTAGTTGCCTGAGAACGGTTGCTCAGAAAAATAGATGAAAATAACTGGAAAAAAAAAGAGAGCAGTTACCTAACATATTCTTGAGTATTTATTTAATTTTCTGGTTCCCTTGGCTTTGGAAACTGGGTAGGCCAGTCCAAAATCTGTAGAGTAGGGGAGACCTCTCAATTCTAGTGAAGTTATAGACCACAGTTTCTCCCTTTTTCTCAAGAGCTCAGTTCCCTGCAAAGGGCTTTCAGTGAATGGAAACAGTGTCTGTCAGATCATTTTGGGTTATTCCTTTTAATTAAAGTCCAATGATGATAGCAGATGGATATTTTTCCACAACCCTTTATCCTTTCTTTCTCGGAATCCTAAAGATGGAAAAAAAAAACAACTTAGAAAAAGCTTGCTGATTGGCCCCCATTGATAGCTATGATACTCCTCAAGTGACCTGGACATAGTATCTTTTCTTCTAATGTTGAATAAACTTTTACTAGTTTATTTTGGAAACCTCCTTAGTTTAAATTGCTTTAGTGTGAACTGTTATGGTTTTGTAAAAATACCACACTCTACCTACAAACAATAAATCGATCTAATTGGTTAATTTACTTTTTTTCTTATTTACATTTGATTTCTTACTTCAATTTGAATGTCCTCGGGGGAAATCCGGCTCTTTACCATGGAATGTCCATAGCTCCTCCTCCTCCTCCTCTGTGCTTTAACTCTTGTTGGTTTTATTCTCACTCTGGCCCTCTTTTTTCTTTTGCCAGAGGCTCATGAGAGTTTTACACAGATAATGGAAGTTCTAGTAAATCTGAACAGTTAATATGACAATTCCAAGTTTCTGGATATTGTGTCCCTTAGTCACTAGAAAGCAACTTCTAAAGTTTAACAACCAATTTTCTACTATGTCAAGCTCTACCCTAAACAACCTGGGAAGAATGCGGTCCAGTTTTATTCACATTAGCAGTTCGCTTTAGAAATATACGCATTCCCTTCTCACATTCTTATCTAAAGCTGCAGCCTCCAGCCCAGTCCCAGAGACATATGGCTCTATATTTCTTGGAAGATTTGCAGCTGCTCCTGACTGCTCCACATCCCTTGAGTCCAGCTGCAATGCTAGCTAATTACTCCAGTGTGAAGAGTGGAGCTGCATGCATATGTGCTTCTCTAATACTGGAATGCAAATCTTTGTTAATGACAAGTATTTTTGTGTGTGCTTAACATTAGAGCTACCAAGAAAAATTCGAGTTAACTGTTTTTGCTATATTGCACTTAAGTATTGAGAGCACGTGGCTTTAATCACTGTGGAGCACTAAATATTTCAAAATATTTTTGCCCCAAAGTACTTTTATTCATCAACAGCACTGGTACTGGTTCATAGTTTGTCAACAAGAAAGAAGAAGCATCAAAGAGAAATATTAACTTTCTCTTAGTGCCGATGGGGCAACATTACTTATTCTTAAGCTACTCCTATTTATTTTACAAACAACCTTATGTAGAATCCTAAAAGAGAAAACAAAGACAGGGTTGCCTAAGTTGAGGTATTTGGAATGCAAAACTATGTTGTTTAAAGAACAATTTTTTGTTGCTTCCTAAATAAAATATCAGTCATTTTGCCATATTTATATCCATATAAGCTGGAGAGAGGTCAGTTTTGGAGGACTTACTGAGCCCAGCCTTAAAATAAACATTAAGGGGCAGAAATTGTTAAGGAAAAGGGTAACTTAAAATTTGGAGAAAAATCTCAAATGAAAGCACAAGAGAAAGAGAATGTTGGAGGAAATACAAAACATAAATAACTATATGTACAGACAGATATTTTTAAAGCATTTGTTTGTTCTAGAAAACTATTTATAGGTGCTCTTGATGAGTAGTTCAATAAAAAAATGCTTAGGGCTACTGAAAGCTATTTCACACCAAAGAGTTTGGGGCAAAATTGCTATTGCATGTACCAAGAATCTATTAAATAACTGAGACACTGAGAGACAGTATTGCCTTAAAGTACATTATGAGACGTTAGACAATTACATTTGAGTATACTAACTAGTGCAATATAATTAAGCATATAATTCTGAATTACTGTTTGAAAATTGTCATTATAGAAAACCTTTTACGGAATTCCCGAAATCTACCTTTACAGTTACCAGGACAGTGTAGGGCCTGGTTATTATGCATCCTAACTGTATCATGTAAAAGAAAATCCTTCATATATGAGTTAAACATCTTTCAATCATTGGTGGGGTCAGAATCAGGGGCATAAATGTGGATGATTTGTGGACTTTAAAGTTGAAGGAGATCTAGTGGATAATTTAGAAGAGGTCATTCCTCATTTCTGTTAAAGAATCTCTCTGGGCTTACATAACCTTATAATCACTTTGCTTTTTTTTTTTCTTTAAACAATTACTGTATTCATAAGATACTTACCTTCCAAGAATAGACTTGTGTTTCAAATACAAATTATGCTTACCTTCCAAGAACAGGCCTGCATTTCAAATACAAATTATGATTCCTTTGTAGGATGCATTGATGTGCCCTTGACTAAATGAGAGTGGGCATTATATAGAGCATGAATTTGCTTCATTTCTGTGTCTGTGCCACATGGACAGAGTAAGACATAGTATCTATATCATTATTCCATGTCGATCAGGTCCCAAATCTGAGTTCTCTAATCCTAAAACAAAATGAACCAATTTTTAGAGACTCATATGACTTTCATTAGGCTTTTTGCCTTTCATTAACTAATGTGTGCACCTATTTTTATATGCACTTACTTACATATGTATAACTATTGTAGGAATGCAAATTCAATCCAACATGGTTTTTCAATAATAACCTTACGATGGTTATTCTTATATCTTTCCTTCCACAAATTAACGAACATCTGTGGCTTCCCTTCTTGGAATACCATACAGCAATTAGATTTACTAGCCTAGAAAAATGATCCATTCCCTTGTTTGTTAGGATCTCTGTACAGACTCTGCTCCATCTTATTTAGTATCAAAGTGAATGTGTGTCTTACTTGATCAGCAGTGGTTCCTGAGCCCTAAGTTGTGGAAAAAGAAAATATGAATGTTGTCAATGTGTATGGAGCCAAAGGGGAAAAAGTGTCTTAATTATAATCGATCCCAATTACTGCTGTGCTAGGACCAAGTATAGTACTGAGAACATTTCCTGTGCTCTCATGACAACTCATTTGCCACATGTCACAAATGCTAGGCCTGAAAAAGTGAACTGGATATCTTTTAAGACCCACAATTCCAAAGTTTACAGTGACTTTGTCTTTGGTAATTTCACATTCCTGAAGAAAATTCTCTGCTCCATCCACTCAGAATATCCCCATGATGATCCATAAATGCCTACTGGGAACTCATGAAAGTAATTGGATTTAACACCAGATGGGGTAGGCCTGGACTTTTCTACTCTGTCGACAGCCTTTTTCCTTGAGTGCTTCCTTATTTCATGTCATGTCTTGTTAGGTAAACTAATTTACAAAGGTAACATTTAATTTGTTGTCACTTTCAGCATCTAACACATTATTAATGACCTAAAAGGATTGTAGCTAAAAATATTCTCCATTTCGCTGGGTCCCCTGGACTGGTTTCTCTCTACCCACCAGTCCCACTGACTAGCTCCTATAGCCACTTATGAAATAATCATTCTGAGGCTTAATATTAATATTAATTACATATTCTTTGACCTATTAGATTAGGCTTCTTATTAACTAACTCTGCATCTTAAATTAACCCACTTCTATTATTTTATAGTTTACCATGAGGGTCATTGTTTGCTACCTCTTGTTTCTTGGGCAGCTACATGGTATCTGCCTGACTCTGCCTTCTTTTTCCCTGCATTCAGTTTAGTTTTCCCACCTACCTATGTTCTGCCCTGCCATCAGCTGAAACAGCCTTTTTATTAACCAATAGTAATAAAGCATATTCATATCATGCAGAGGGGAATCTTCCATCAAAGGATGAATTTTTGCATATGAGTATATAACTAGGAGTAACTGAGATACATGGAAAATAGAAAGGACCATGGGGAATGGGAAAAAAAACTGTGCTGAAAGGACAGCAAGACGTAGGTGTGATGAAGTGGGAGAGGGCAAAATGGTGAAAGAACTTAACTAGAGAGGGGAGAGAGAGCATAATTTTATGGGAGAGGAAGGGAAGAGAAGTACATATTACTAAAGATGAATGAAAAACAAGCATTATTATCTAAGATTACTTTAAAATGCATATATGACATGTAGTTTAAATGGAGTTATACCACATGAAGAGATAATGCTCTCCCTATAGCTATCTATGTCTGACAAAACCGCAGTGTCAGGCAAGGAAAATTTCTCTTTGGGTTGTTAGGTAGGGCCAAGAGTACCCCAACATATANATATATATATATATATATATGCCATTGCCATTGCCCTTCAATGCCTCCAAGAACTTGAAGGTTCTGTCTTTTCCTTTGTTTGTTTGCTTTTTGCTGAGGACACTACAATACTTGGAGGAATGGAGTTGGTATTGATCTGAAAGCCTCCTCCCTGAGGGATAGGTGTTGTCATATCAAAAGGTGCTGTGAAATATGTCAAAGGAGAAAATTGACCAATAACCAAACCATCTGTAAAGCCTGTGAACTATAGCAATTATTAGCCCTTATATACATTCCAAATGGGACAATACTGGCATTGAATCTAACACTCTTCATTGAAAGAGAACAAATGCCTGGTCTTGGAAACTTCACTACCCATGGTTAAAGAGGTCATAGCCATGAGGGGAGAGCCTACTATCATGATTTTTTTAACCAAATACATTTCTAATAATTTAAGTACTTATACATACAGATAATTGTAGCTCTTCTCAACAAATAAACTTCTTTTTGCTGCAAATGGAGCCTACTACAGAGATTCATAATAAGATAAAATTCATAGAAGAAGTGATCCAGGGATGCCTAGCCCTCGTTGGTATATCTAAAATCCACCCTCTACACCTAAGCATCAAACATCATCAAGGAAGAAGAAGCATCAAGATTATAAGAACCAAATAAACATGACGCCTGTGGGAGACAGTTTCTTTTAGACATAACAGGGATGCTGAATATATGAAAAATCAACAATACGATAACCTAACAATACCTGTATAATTGCACCAGTCAACATGCCAAAATGGATGGTGGAAATTTTACAAGGTCACCCAAGAGCTATAGATAATCAATGGCTGCTGATAAAGGGAGATTCAGTCTTTTTAGAGATGAACCCCTTACAGGTGGACATCCTTAAACACATATACACATGAAAAATACTGAATGGTTATACATGCACATATGAATCTATATGTTATAATTATAGAACAAGAAGACACAAATTTGAGAGGGCTGGGGGACACAAGGAAAGTTGAAGTTGGGAGGGAGGGTGGAAAAGATGTCAGTAGAAAACTTATATGAGAAATTTTAAAAATTAAAAAGTAAAATGAAATGAATACACAAGTATACTTTAAAAAGATGATACATCTGTAGGGTATTTGCAAATTGAAGTACATCTTTTGTCTTATGAAATTTTCACAATTATTCAGTAAGGAATGGTAAATCTCTACTTGGCAAATAAGTTAACTGAGGAACTGAGGCATAAAGATTAAGCGACTTCTTTGAAGTCATACTTTAGAAGTCTGACAAAACCAGATTTAGGTAAATTGCTTAGATCCTTAAATACTTTTGTTAAAATTGTCAAGTCATACTATCATTCCTGGAATATAAACCTCAACAGAAATCCTAAATTTTAACATCCCTTCAAGTATTGCAGTTTGCAAAATGCATAATCCTAAATGCACATAGTTAGCACTGCTTGTCTTGCCCAAAGTAGCAAAAAGAGATGAAGATGCATGATCTCACCTCCACCTTCACAGAAGTTTCATACTAGAACTCGGCGTTTATCACAGATAACAGTGAGTGTGCCACTAACAGCCACTGCACTTCAATTTCTAACAATGTACAAAGACAATGCCTCCAAGAAACATTGTGTGTCTGTGCATCTATGATCAAGTCTTTAATTTCAGATCATAAAAGAGATCTGAAAAAGTATCGTGAATCACATTTTACAAGTGATGAAAAAGCAAATGGTCAAATCTACTGGGACATGGCAACAACCGCGCTTCTTTTTTTCATTAGCAGATTAATTTGAAAAATGTTTATTGCAGAGGTTTTTTTGTAGTTGTTATTCTAGGTACTGGAAAAGAGCAGTAGAAAACAAAAAGAAAGCATCGCAAATAAAAGAAGGGAAGGAGAAGAACAAAAATTATTGCTCTAATGAGTTTATATTCTGTGGCAATGGCAAAACAAAAGGGTAAATTGTAGAATGTGTGAAAAATAATGGCACATACGAGAAAAAGTAAGCAAGAAAGACAGGGAAGCAACTCTTTGGGGACTACACTGTGATTGGACAGCTAATTTCTTAGTAGGTGACCCTTTAAACAATAATTTGAAGAAAGTAAAAGAGTATATGAGAATATTTGGAGAAAGTCTATGCAAAGATCTTAAATCTGCACTTTAATAATATCTTTGAGAGTCCGGAGCCAGCGTGTTTGGGACAGAATGAAAACAGTAGATTGCAAAGCCTTACAATCAAGTCTATACAGATCCTTGCATAGTCTTTGATTCCTACTCTAAGTGAAGAGATTGGGGAATTTAGAGCCATAGAGTGCTACCTTTGGGCTTAGTTTTTATTGATTTTTAATTTTAAATAACATTTATTTATTTAATGTTTGTGTGCAGACCTGAGTGTATGTGTACTACATGTGTGCAGGAGCCTTCTGAGCCCAGAAAATGGCACTGGATCCCCTAGAGCTGGAGTTATAGGAATTTGTAAGCTAGTGTGTGGGGGCCAGAAAATGAACTTGGGTCTTCTGAAAGAGTTGTAATTCTCTTTAACTACTGAATCATCTCTCTAGTCCCTGGTCTTAGTAATCAGTGTTAGTTTTAAAGTTAATTTTAACATTTTAGGTTACTCTCTGGGTTTGGGCAAGAATGGATTAGACTGAGGCAGGACGGAACCAGAGAAACCAGGTGGAAGGTCATCCCAATCAATATTTCATGGGAGAGGATATGGTGCTTCGGATTAGTTGATAGTTACAGAAATGGTTTGAAGTGGGGTAAATTCTGGATGTATTTTGAAGATGGATTCAAGAACCCTTGAGGTATTACATTTGGGATGAAAAATAAACTACAGCAGTTTCAAAGTTTTTAGCTTGAGCAATTCAAAAGAAAGCTTTTCTGTTAATGAGACGCATATTTGCAAGAGTAAGAGCTTATTTGGAGAAAGATGAAAGCTTAAGATCACACGTATTTCTCCTGAGATGTCTGCCTGAAACACAAGCAGTAATATTTTAAAGCTATAGTAAAATTAGCAAAAAGGGGCACAGATGCAGGAACAAGGAGAAATCCAGAGACTGAATCCTATGATAAATTCTATCTTGAATTCTTGAAACAGAAACTAGAGTATTGGTTGATTAAAGGCCATTGAAGTTAAATCTACATTAGGATAGTAGACTCAGAATTCCCAAATCCTCTCAAAAATTAGTCACCTATTATAGAGTAAGCTTGATTTTAAGTGTCAGTAGAATCAGAGCATTCTTCACATTCTTGGGATAAGATGAAGGTGACATTTTGCAGAGCTTGTCTCCACACATAACCCCTTGAGTTCTGACGCTGGCTCTTTGCTACTGAGCACTTCCTCCACATATACTATTGCTCCCTGAGCAGTCAACCTCCCTCATATGATGTAGTATCATAGTACTAGGTGTGTGTGTGTGTGTGTGTGTGTGTGTGTATGTGCAATGCTTTATAACTTTCAGATAACTGTGGGATTGTTATAGTTCTTGATAAATGAGATTTTATGCTAGTGTGTTTGAAGGTAGATCAGTCCACAAAAGCCTTCTATTCTCTTCTCTTAAGGAATGGTTCAAGGATTCAAATAAATCATTGGATGCTTATGTATAATGTGAATTTTCTAGGAATTCTGATTCACTCTGTCTGGAGGTGAGCCTAAGAATTAGCACAGCAAATGATTGTGAAGCTGACTCAGAACTAGAATCAGAAGCCACTTGTGATAAGGTGTGAGTGATTCAGCCCAACAAAAAAAAAGTTATGGCCTTGAAATGAGCTTAAAGTGGATTGTGTTAAGGTAAACAAAACATCCCTTGAAGAATAGACTGTATGAATTTTTTTGTAAGCAGTTTTTCGAATCTTTGGCTTTATCACATCCTTAGGAAGCCACCTGTGAAGTATGTTTTATTATTGAAGAAAATGAAGTAGCCCTTTGAGATGGCATGTGTGGCATTCTTCTCTAGGAACCAGGATTTTACTAGTTGACTTCTAAAGACTCAGCAAGCTATGTTTTTAAAACCAAACAAGAAATACACAAAGAAATAGACCTTTCAGTTGCTATCAATTCTCAGACTCTGGGTATTTTTAAAGTAAACAAAAGTCAGAAGAGTAGCTCAGATTTTTAAATTTTCTCCTGCATTAATCCTGGGTCATCTGCTATAATAAAACATTTGAAAGAATCTTTCTTTCTTTCTTTCTTTCTTTCTTTCTTTCTTTCTTTCTTTCGAAATTCTTTTCACAGTTTCTTTTGATAAATGTTTCCACTCAATTTTGAGTACCAAGTCATTAACCTGAACTCTAAACCAATGAACAGCTGTATGAGAAGTACTATTTAGAGGCTGGACTTGAAGAACTCTCTAAGCTCTGTAAGTCTAAACTTATCTACATTATCTAACTATAATAGCCGAAGGCATAGCATTTTCTAATGCAAATAATGAAAGGAACTGTAGTTCATAATAAACTATATTGTGTTGCTCATGTCATTTTTAAATAACAAGGTTAATAAGAAAAGAGGTAATTATAGGTAATATTGCAGCAATAACAAAATTATATCTAACGTCATATACCAATAACTCTCTAAAATTAGTGCCTGTAATGAATAACTGCAATAATCTCAAAGCTTATGTCAGTGTATGCTTTCTAAGTTTATCTGAAGGAAGTCTTTTCCCCTATAAAAACCTACTGAAGACATTCACCTGTAAGAATAAATTTTTATCAGTCCCAGAATATATTACCTTTCTTCTAGTTATAGCATCAGTATTCCCTTTGGGGAATTACTTTTTCCCCATGGGTTGAAGCTTTATAAGAGGCAATCAAATATTTCCTGTCCCTTAGGTGCCTGTGTAAGTGGTAAATGCATGAACTAACAGTAGCTCTTGTCCAAATTTAGACTCTCAAAGGAGGTTGTATAAAGGTAGGGAAGAAAAAAACCTCATTGAATATGACTGGCCTAATAAAGCCTGTGTCTGCTTCTTTCTACCAAGTTCTTGGCACCTGCTTCTTTGTGGCCTTTTCTGAGTATACCTCTGAAATTATTTTTTCGGTTTTTTTTTGTTGTTGTTGTTGTTTTGGTTTGGTTTGGTTTGGCTTTTAATTTTTTGAGACAGGGTTTCTCTGTGTAACCATCCTGGCTGATCTGGAACATGCTTGGTAGACCAGGCTGCCTTCAAACTCACTGAGTTCCTCCTGCCTGTGCCTTCCAAGTGCTAGGATTAAAAGCATGCACTTCCACAGCCTGGCTATTTGTTCACTTCTATAAATTGCCAATATTCTTTCAATAAGTTACTTTTATTTTTTTTAATTTTTAGGACTAGCCTTTGTTGCTGACATTTAATTGACATGCAAGATCTTTTACTTTTTAATATGTATTAGTATTTAGTATTTTTAAGTGTTATCAGCCATTACTCCATTGATGTGTGTATGTGTATCTACCTGATTGCATCCTTGTGTCGTACAAAAGGCACATATAAATAATAAGTTTCTGCCAACACTTTTATGAGGCCCTGATCTTTCCCTGATAAGGATTAATAGCTGATTTATATTAGAGAACATGTGCATTATAAGTAATGTCCCTTGAATATTCTATGTTCAATTCATTGCGAGCTTATGAATCCCACTTTAGTTGAATGAAAAGGAAAAGAAAAACTTTCACAGGCATAATACAAAGCTAAATACATACTGACCTCATTACAGATTTGTGTATATAAATGTCATTCTTAGTAGTAGGTAGAAATCAACATATAAATGATTGTAAAAACATACGACAACATTTTGAGAATGTACGTATGATTTTTTCAGTAGACTGAGTAAGATTTTTAAAGTGCGTATCTATTGTTTAGAAGCCCAAAGAATGGGATTTTGAACTAGCCTTGTCTCTGCCATTGTATAACTCAACATATTCATTTAATATTTCATGGACTTAATTTTCATGTGTGTGAATATTTCCTGGGAGGATAGTAATAAATGTCTATTTATCCCCCAAAGGGTACCAATGACAGAACAAAGAAATAATTTCACCTATGTCTAGTTTGGTGAACCATTGAGTTTGTTGGGGTGACTTACAGGGGCCTGGACAGCTTAAGGAAAGTACAGCATCAAAGTCTCTCTTCATGTGTAAGATGTGATTGTTTGAAGGTGGGCAGAGCTGTGTGAGCTGGAAGAACAGTCTCCATTTCTATTGTACTTTCTTATGGGAGAAAAATGTACACAAGTCACTCAGGGGCTTGGGTAATTGTAGTGATAGGGGAGAGGCCTGCTTTTTGTCCCACCCAGCTCCCTCATGGCTAACTTATACCCTGAAATAACAACACACAAATTTTATTCATTTAAGCACTGCCTGGC
>LOEQ01000598.1:70899-81367 GCA_001685075.1 Bramus lutescens | reverse complement strand
ATTAACCAATGAAAGTAACACATAGACAGATGACCCTCCTACATCAGGTAATGGGGAAAAGTTTGATCTTTCCCCTGAACCATTTTATTATTTATATCTTTCATGAACTGCAGTTTAGGGCTTTAATGTTTCCCAGAGACTCATGAGCACTGAATTTCTCATTCTATTCATTTCTTCTGTAGGAACTGTCTTAATTCAAATCCTGTCATATTTGCTTTTGAATAGGTCCCCTTATCTACTTCTTTTCTTTTTCTCATTCTCTATTGATTCAGTTCGTGTTGGGACACAGAGGTTCTTGTACTCACAGAGAAGCACTAAGAGAACCAGGAATGTAAATCATGCAGGGGCGTCTCCTCAATGGAGGAGATAGAAATAAAATGCCTGCATTCCATCCAGAAAGGTGAGGGTGGATTTTGTGGACCTGGTGACCATTTTGCTATCTGTGGAGGCAGACCTAACCCAAATTCCCTGGAATGATTATCACAGACTTTTCCTTCCCTAGATTATTATCCATCCTTAACAAGTGTCATGTGTACCTTTTGGCCTGATGACATCTATGCTATCAGTCAGAGACCACAGTAGATTCTAGGTCTTTTAGCTATAGAACCCACCCTCATGGTCACATGTACTGTATTATGCACCTGGAATCGAACTGATTGGACTGACTGTTGCCTGGAAACTTTTTCTCAAATTCTACTGTGGTATAAATATACTGACAATGAATCACCTGGCATTAGACTCCCTAAAGTCTGATCCAGGCTGACAAAGTTGGTTTCCACCCGGTTTTCATTCTCATCTCTTCCCTGTATGACACCTACAAGAACCCCCACAAGTTCACATTTTGTAAGCATCATTTACATAGTGGTCTATGTGTTGAGATCTGTTAGTGTTTCTTTTATTTTGTGTAGATCATATATCACTGTGGGCCTCAGCAAAGTCTCTAAAGCCCTGGAAAAATCCCAGGGTCCTTACTGAATCAACTTGTTTCTTAATGTATCTGGGAACATTCCATCAGTCAAATGAACTTGTAAGAAATGCCCACAAGTGCAAAACTAGCATGGTAGTTCTGGGGGTAACCAACCACTTTCTGACTGGATGTGAGGCCAGCTGTACAGGAGAGATTTTCTACTTAGTATTGTAAACTTGGTCAAAAATCCATGACTGATAAGATAATAAGCCTTAGGACCTAATCTACTATGTGGTTTTCACCATTAAGCTTCCTTCTAAATATTTAAGCATTTAATTAATTTTTAATGTTTAAGTTTTTAAGTGTTTAATATAAAACATCTAAATATTTAATCCCCATGGGTTTTCTCCTGTTCTCAAGATTGGTTCAAGATGCTTGTTTTTTGCGGTGGGTCAGTGCTTAATGAAAAGGCTCATAATTGATCATCATACTAAGTATAAGTAGATATAATTCTTTAGCTATGAATGGGTCACCTATATCAATCTTCCCCCACCCAAGGAAGAGGAAAGAATGTAAGAGCTGGACAATGGGGAAGAGTGCTGTGGAATGCTTACTTGTGGACACATCATGCTAGCAGCATTCATCGATTCTTAGCAGCTGTGCTTTCCTGGACAAGATTGAAACAGTCAGAATGTAAGCACCACTGAAGAAGGATCCCTAAGGCTTCCCTTTTGGTAGAGGCACTATTGGCAGTTGATGAATGTTGATAGAGGAAAATCACTCAGTTAGGGACATGGCCACTGAGATATCACAGATTTCAGACACAGGAAGAGTTCCCTCAATTGGCACAGATTTAAAAGGCTCTTTCATGATTACCAGTTTCGTGGTACCAGAAAGCACTATTCAAATTTCCAAATGAGGGAAGCAACCAACAGTACTACCAAACTATGGCACCCCTGAACCACAACAACATCAGCTTGGCACAGTAATCCTAAGTGTGCAGTAATGGAATACATACCTTTTTGGGAACCAACAGCTCTCTAATTGGATTTACAACCCATTCAACAAGAAGGAAATATGCTAATGCTGAAACCTTGCCAACTATCCAGGGCAATTGTGTCATGGATCCTGAGACAGATTCCACTACTCCTATTTTACTAAGCCATCATAATGTCAACTGCATTTTATATAACTGACCTTATATCCACAGACATGATCCTCACTCTTCATTAAGAAAACTTCTCTTATGACGTATATTTCAGAAAACTATAACCAATACAAGTATAGAGTTGTGGAACCCAGTCCCAATGTATACATCTATAATAGAACTCTTGCACCTAAGGCTTAGGGAGTGTTTCAAAAGCTGTGGGAGAAAGATTGTAAGAGCCAGACGAAAAGGGAGTTGATTTTAAGATTATATCTCCTAAATATATTGAAAGCAATACCCATAAATTTTACCAATATGAACAAAAAATGACTCCAAAAAACAAGCTAACATTGGTGGGGTGAAGAACACAAGACCACAACACAACACAGATAACTAGTGAGAGCTGAGGAATGCAGAGAGAGGAATAAAAAGTCTTCCCCGGGAACAAACACTCCAATTGATTGTTCATGATCAAACGGTCAGCTTTGAAAATATATGCATAAAAGTATCATTATACAGACTGGGAGATTGTATCTATGTAATCATGAAGATATATATTTCAGACATACCTATCAATCTATCATAATTGATTTAAATGTTTGTATATTAGAACAATTAAAGAAAAATGAGGGAGTTGGAGAGATGGCTCAGAGGTTAGGAATACTGGCTGCCCTTCCAGAAGTCCTGAATTCAGTTCCCAGTAACCACCAGTTGGCTCACAACAATATATAATGAGATATGGTGCCCTCTTCTGTTATGCAGGCAGAACACTGTATACATAAAAAAATAAATGCCAGGCAGTGGTGGTGCATGCCTTTATTCCCGTCACCTTTAAATAATTCAGTGTCTTCCGTACACTTCCCAGTAGTTCTATGTGATTCACTCCCTGCTCAAGGCCCCCTCCTTCCTCACTCTTGCATGGCTTGCTAAATACATCTATAATTCAGGAAGCTGACAGTAGAAAAGGTGGAAAGGCAGCAGATGGGTGGAGGAAGTGGAGAATCTGAAAACAGCCAAGAAGCAGTTACAACCCAAGCCCACAGACACATTGCTTGGCTTTGAAGATGGCTATGCATAAGCTCTCATGAATATTCTCATGTGATGGTAATATCATACAGATGTGTATCATTTGCCACCAGCCTATGAGACAGGTCCAATGGGGCAAGGAACAACTGACTGTGTATATTGGGTTTTAATTGGAATAATTTGCTGTAAAATTATCTGCAAATCCTTAGCAATTCTATTCAACCTCTCTGAAGCACAACTTCTTTATATAAAAAACTCTACAGTTTTTTTCACGGTGCATTGAGGCAATAAGTTTGAATATTCAACATGGTTTGTCAGTCCTGACTTACAATTAAATGAAGAATTTGGCATGTTATTGTAAAAATGTTTTAAATCATTTTTAATTTCTTTTTTGATATTATGATATATGTGTATATAATGTATATATATATACATCATTTATCACTTCACTTTCCTCCTTCCAAATCTTTCCCTATACCCTTCTTGTCCCCACACTATAGGTAGTGGGACCTAGAAGAATGGAGCAAATAAATGAAGCGGACTAAATTTCCATGCAATAGCCAACTTTATTCAGAACATCAATTTGTGTTCAGAGGGTTGAGAAGAGTCACATGGGTAAAGTGTCCAATCACAAGGGCAAGTCATGTGTGGCAGGCAAGCTGCATGTGAAAAAAATGGGTTTTTATAGAGGCATATAAACAAATAACAATATCTAGTTGTAATAAATACTCTGAAGTAAACTCACTCTTATCTGCTACACCTGGGAAGAGCACAAAAACACATTCTAAGAACAATTCTTTGTTTTGAAGAAACTGAGATCACGAGACTTTTGTCTTGTTTTCTCATAAGCACTCAGAATTTTTTTCATATAACTCCATTCTTAAACCAAGTTCTGACACTTCCTTGTTATCTGTCAAATTTAGGGCCTCTTTTCCCATCCGTTGTTGTAACATACAACCATAAAGTCTTACCATCATGATTGTATAACGTGTGCTGAATAAGGACAGTAGACGTGTGGGGAGAGGATGTCAGGATGCCTCAAGCCAACACAAAGAACTGCAGGGAACCAAGGAAGGCTAAGAGTGGGAGCAATAGTCGTCCTTCAATTCTTATTCTTAAATGCTGGAAGTTGTGTGGTCCTCAAAGCTGTGTACATGTTCAATTTCATGGATGTGTTATATGATGGTGAGGATTAAATACACACATTAGAATACCTTTATTTATTATAGCATACACTTTTTCCTTTTTGTATTTTATGCCTCTCCTATTAGTGAAACCTATCCCCTAGTTTCAGTTGTGTAAGATAAATAGAGATGGATCGGAAGTAAACAGACACTGAGCTACAGTGATGAATCACACTCTGTTGAGTTGTAGAGAGAAAGAGGACAAGGCTACAGGGGCCTTGAAAACCTGTCCATATATTCTAAGGTCTAATGTATCAATGAAGTAGAAACAGGAGTTATGAGACCTGTAGGGGAAATCAAGTAAATTCAGGCATGTTGAAAACATTGCAATCCAACAATTGAGAAGGCAGATAGAATGAAAGACATTTCAAAGATGCCATATAGAAAGGGGGCATCTAGTACTGAGTCAGTCAAGGTGATAGCAGAAAAAGCTTGCACCATCCCAGCAGAAGATTTTCAGAGTGATCATTATAATTGAGCAGATTGCATGGTGCTGGGACAATGTAGAGTACAAGTTCCAAAGCTAGTCACAGTAGAGACATTATTACAGATAGACCTGATAGAAAGGGCATGGATTTGGAAGCCAGAAGAGAAATGAATTAATTTAGAGAAGGCTGATTGCATCTAACAGCAGGAGAAAGAATGCTATTGGCATGGTTTGTTTAATCCCAACTTCATGACAGAGTGTTTGATGAAAATGAGTTTAGTAAAGATTTGGAGTGAGTTATTAGAAGACATTTTTGAAGCATTTCCCCAACCTTGCGGCATAGTATAAACCTCTATAACATTGGTATAATCCTGCTAGTAGAAGGATGGTAGGCACAAACTGATTAACATGGAATTTTTTTTATCACTGCAGCAGAAAGAGGACTTCAAAAGGAAAGTAAGCTCAGTTACAAAAAAAGACATATGCTATACTTCTTGCAAAATGTAAGTTATGGACTGAGAATTATATTCAGATATATCCACATCATATAATATGTTAATTTTATGGGCCATGACAAGGATCTGTATATACAATCTTTTGTATTGCACATACATATATATGCACACATGCATACAACACACCAATACCAATGGGCTCCACCATAAAAATGACAATGTGATATAACATAGATCAAGAAGAGATAGTGAGGACAAAGGAGGAATGAGATGATTAAGAAACCTGTAGGAATGCCTTAAATTGGACCTGTCAAACAAGGAATGGGGATCTGTGATTTGTGATGGCAGCAGCCACTGTTTCTGCGAGACGGTCTTCTTGAATAACACCATACCTTTGCAAACAGCAGTGAACATACACTTGTCTACTGTTGTCTAGGACAAGGACGGCAGAAAGAGCAGTAAATAGTAACTGACTGAAGAGAAGAAAAACAAGAAACCTATGGCCTTTTTGAGGCTCTGTAAAGATGCCTGTGTTCACGTCTAGGTTAAAAAACTTGACTGTTCCCCAGTCGCTTAGCTTGAGAGACGCTTAGTGTCACAGGTGTCTATTGTATTTCTAGAATTATAGTATAAAGTGAATTTAAATTTGTGAAGCTCAACTTAAGTTCTTTATGACAGAAAATGAACCCTATCCGATTGTTGTTAGAGTCTCCAGTAGTCTCAGATGCTGAGGCATGAGGGCAGTGAGTTTAACGCTAACCAGGACAATATAGTGAGATCCCTATTTCAAAAACATAAAAGAAAGAATTTAAAACTTAGTTTTTGCAATTATTCAGTCTTTTTTTCTTTTCTTTTCATTCTTTCTTTCATCATTTTTAAGCCATAGTAAAGGATGACAATGAATTCCCACCTCTATCTTCCAAGTACTGGAGTTATAGGTGTGGCCCACCACTCCCAGCTTACACTTGCATTTTTGAGTTATAACATAGTGTATGTCTGGTCTTGACTTAGCTCTCATTTGGCCTTCCATGGCACAGTTCATATCCTTTGGTACAGTTTTCCTTATTTGGAATTTGAGATCATCTGTACTCATCCTTCCAACATCAAATATTATTCAGATAGAAAATACTACTATAGAATATTAATGGCACAAATGGAATAACATGAGATTAATATCATTAGGAAAGGATATGATCTTTCTTGAGTGTGAATGTGTGTGTGTGTGTGTGTGTGTGTGTATTGTCTTAGGTGAAGGCCATGGAAACTTTTATAAAGGAAACAAAATTAATTGGAGGTTGGTTTACAGTCCAGAGGTTTAGTACATTGTTATTAATATCTACTTATGAGTGAATGTATACCATGTTTGTCTTTATGGGTCCTGGTTACCTCACTCAGGATGATTTTTTTCAAGTTCCAACCATCTGTGTGCAAATTTCATTATGCCATTGTTTTTTACAGCTGAGTAATACTCCATTGTATAAATGTACCAGGGGCATCTAGGTTCTTTCCAGATTCTGGCTATTACAAATAATGCTGCTATGGACATAGATGAGCAAGTGTTCTTGTAGTATGATTGAGCATCCTTTGAGTATATGCCCCAAAGTGATATAGCTGGGTCTTGTGGTAGATTGACTCCCAATTTTCTGATGAAACGCTGTACTGATTTTCCAAGTAGCTGTACATGTTTACACTAAAACCAGCAGTGGAGGACTGTTCCCCTTACTCAACATCCTCTTCAACATATTCTGTCTTCAGTGTTTTGGGCCTTAATCATTCTGACAGATGTAAGATGGTTTCTCAGAGTCATTTGATTTGCATTTCCCTGATGACTAGGAATGTTGAGCAATTCCTTAAATGTCTTTTTGCCATTTGAGATTCTTCTGTTGAGAATTCTGTTTAGATCGGTACCCCATTTTTAATTGGCTTATTTGGTATTTTGATATCTAGTTTCTTGAGTTCTTTACATATTTTGTACATATTTGTCTGATGTGGGATTAGTTTTACCATTCTGTAGGCTATTGTTTTGTCTTATTTACCCTGTCCTTTGCCTTGCAGAAGCTTTCCCATTTCTAGAGGTCCCATTTATTGATTGTTGCTCTTAGAGCCTATACTACTGGAGTTATCTTTAGAAAATGGTCTCTGGTGCCAAGTGTTCAAGCCCACTTCCCAACTTTATTTTCTATGAGATTCAGAGTAACTGGGTTTATATTGAGGCCCTTGATTCACTTGGACTTCAGAATTGTGCATGGTGATAAATATGAATCTATTGCATTCTTCTACATGTTGACATCCAGTTGAGCCGGTACCATTATTTGAAGATGATTTCTTTATTTTCGTTGTACAGTTTTGGCTTCTTTTTCAAAAAAACAGGTGTTTATAGGTGTGTAGATTAATGTCAGGGTCTTTGATTCAATTCCATTGGTCCACCTGTTGTTCTTTAGGTCAATAACAAGATGTTTTAGTACCATAGCTCTATAGTAGAGTTTGAATTCAGGGATGGTGATGCCCCCAGACGTTCCTTTATTGTACAGGATTGTTTTATCTATTCTGTACTTTTTGTTTATTTGTTTGTTTTCTTTTTCCATATGAACTTGAGTATTGTTCTTATGAGGTCTGTGAAGAATTGTGCTGGGATTTTTATGGGGATTACATTGAATCTGTAGATTGCTTTTGGTAAGATTGTCATTTTTATTATGTTGATCCTATGTATCCAAGAGCATGGGAGCTCTTTTCATTTTCTGATATCTTCTTCAATTTCTTTCTTCAAAGAGTTAAATTTCTTGTCACATAGGTCTTTCACTTGTTTGGTTAGAGTTACCACAAGATGTTTTATATTATTTGTGACTATTGTAAATCATGTTGTTTCTCTGATTTCTTTCCTGGCCCATTTATCATTTGTATATAGGAGGGCTACAGATTTTTTTAAAGTTAATCTTCTATTCTGGCACATTGCTAAAGGCGTTTATCAGCTTTAGGAGTTGCCTGATAGAAGTTTTGGGGCCACTTAAATATACTGTCACAGCATCTACAAATAGCAAAAGTTTGATTTCTTCCTTTCCAATTTATATCCTCCAATCTCCTTTTATTGTCTTATTGCTTAAGCTAGTTCTTTGTGTACTATATTAAATAGATATGGAGAGAGTGGTCAGTCTTGTCTTGTTCCTGATTTTTGTAGAATTGCCTTGAATTTATCTCCATTTAATTTGGTGTTGGCTGTCATTTTGGTGCAAATTGCCTTTATTATGTTCAAGTATGTTACTTGTATTCCTGATTTCTCCAAGACCTTTATCATGAAGGGGTGTTGGATTTTGTTGAAGACTTTCTCAGTATCCAATCAGATGATTACGTAGTTTTACTTTTTCAGTTTGTTTATATGGCAGATTACATTGACAGATTTTCCTGTTTTGAATGATCCCTGCTCCACTGGAACGAAACCTAATTGATCATGGTGGATGATTTTTTGATGTACTCTTGGATTCAGTTTGTCAGTATTTTATTGACTATTTTTGCATTAGTGTTCATGAGGAAGATTGAACTGTGATCTTTTTTCTTTGTTGTATCATTGCATGGTTTGGGTATCTGGATATGTAGCCTCATAAAAGGAGTTTGACAATGTTCCTTCTGTTTTAACTGTGCAGAACAATTTGAGGATTGTTTTTTATAGCTCTACTTTGATATTCTGGTAGAATTCTGCCATGAAACCATCTGATTCTGGGCTTTTTTGTGGGGAGACTATTAATGACTGCTTCTATTTCCTTGGGGTTTATAGGTCTACTTAAATTTTTATCTGGTCTTGATTTACTTTTGGTATATGGTGTCTATCCACAAAATTGTTCATTTCTTTTAAATTTTCCAAATTTTTGATGTTCAGGTTTTTTAAGTATGACCTGATGAATCTGGATTTCCTTAGTGTCTGTTGTTATGGTCCTTTTCATTTCTGATTTTATTAATTTGGATATTCTTTCTCTGCCTTTTAATTAGCTTGGCTAAGAATTTGTTTAATTTGTTGATTTTCTAGAAAAGCCAATTCTTTGTTTCAATGATTCTTTTTATACTGTTCTCTTTGTTTCTATTTTATTGATTTCAGCCCTCAATTTGATTATTTCCTGGCATCTACTTCTCCTGAGTGTTTCTGATTCTTTATATTCTAGGACTTTCAGTGCTGTTAAGTCACTGGTATGAGATATCTCCAAATTCTTTTTTTAATATGTATTGATTTATTATGTATACAATATTCTGTCTGTGTGTCTGCCTGCAAGCCAGAAGAGGGCATCAGATCTCATTTCAGATGGTTGTGAGCCACCATATGGTTTCTGGGAACTTAACTCAGGACCTTTGGAAGAGCAGGCAATGCTCTTCACCGCTGAGCCATCTCTCCAGCCCCCTCCAAATTCTTTATATAGGCATTTAGTGCTATAAACCTTCCTCTTAGTGCAGCTTTCATAGTGTCCCACCTATTTGGGTATGTTATGCATTTATTTTCATTGAATTCTATGAGGTCTTCAATTTTTTTCTTTATTTCTTCCTTGACCCAGCGAAGTTTCAGTTGAGAATTATTCAGTTCCCATGAGTTTGTAGGCTTTCTGTAATTTGTGTTGTTTTAGTTGAATTCTAACTTTAAGCCAAAGAGGTTAGACAAGATACAGGGGTTTATTCCAATTTTTATCTGTTGAGATTAGCTTTGTAACCAAATATGTGGTCAATTTTAGAAAGGTTCCATGAAGGTATATTCTTTTGTGTATATATATATATATATATATATGTGTGTGTGTGTGTGTGTGTGTGTGTGTGTATGTGTGTGTGTGTTTGGCTGGAATGTTCTATAGATGTGTGTTAAGCCAATTTGAGTCATATTATCTGTTAGTTCCCTTATTTCTCTGTTAAGTTTCTGTCTGGCACACCTGTCCATTGGTGAGAATGGAGTATTGACGTCTCCTACTATTATTGTGTATGATTTTAGTTTTAGTACTGTTTCTTTTACAAATGTGGATACCCTTGTATTAGGGGCATAATTGTTCAGAATTGAGACTTTATCTTGATGGAATTTTCCTGTGATGAATATGAAATGCTCTTCTCCATCATTTTAGTTTGAAGTCTAGTTTGTTAGGTAGGATAGCTACACCAGCTTGCTTCTTAGGTGCATTTGATTGGAAAGTCTTTTCCCAACCCTTTACTTTGAGGCAATGTCTGTCTTTGAAGTTGAGGTTTGTTTCTTCTTTTGTAGCAGCAGAATTTTTGAATTTAGGGATTTTTCATATTCTTCTATTATCCTGTGTCTCTTTATAGGTAAATTGAGTCCCATTGATATTAAGGGATATTCAT
>LOEQ01000598.1:57230-68855 GCA_001685075.1 Bramus lutescens | reverse complement strand
TGGATGTCAGTGTAGCGATTTCTCAGAAAATTAGGAAACAACCTTCCTCAAGACTCATTAATACCACTTTTGGGTATATATCCAAAGGATGCTTAATCGTACCACAAGGACATATGCTCAGTTATGTTCATAGCAGCATTGTTTGTCATAGCCATAACCTGGAAACAACCTAAATGCTCTTTGACCGAAGAATGGATAAGGAAAATGTTGTACATTGACATATGCAGTACAACACAGCAAAAAAAAAAATGACAGCTTGAATTTTGCAGGAAAATGAATTGAGCTAGAAAACATTTTGAGTGAAGTAACCCAGACACAGAAAGATAATTATCACATTTACTCACACATAAGTGATTTTTAAACATAAATCAAAGAAAGCCAGTGTACAAATCACAATCCCAGAGAACTTAGACAACAATGCAGACCCTAAGAAAGACATACATAGATCTAATCTGCATGGGAAGTAGGAAAAGACAAGATCTCCTGAGTAAAGTGGGAGCATGGGACCTTGGGGGAGGGTTGAAGCGGGGAGTAGAGAGGTGGAGAGGTAGGGAGGGGAGCAGAGAAAAATGTAGAGCTCAATAAAAATTAAAAAATCACTATTATAAGGTTGTTATTAATCTGTTCTTTAATTTTAGTAGTATCATATTCATTAAATACTGTTTACTAGAATTTGTTTCATATTTATTTAGTATTATAATAGGTTCTTAGTTATTATTTTCCATTGATTAGAATGAAATGTTCTTTGTCTCTTATGATTAGTTTTAGTTTGAAATTTGTACTTCCATATACTAGGAAAACTAAGCATGCTTGCTTCCTGACCCTATCTGAATAGAGTACTTTCCCCCAATTCTTTTATGTTAAGGTGGTGTCTATCTTTATTTTATCTATTTACTTAATTAATTTATTAATTTTACTTCTCAATACAATTTCCCCTTATGCCTAAAGCTAAACTGAATTTCTTTTAGACAACAGACAGATAAGTCTTTTTTCTTGATCTGTTCTAACAGTCTACATATTTTGATTAGAGAATTGACACAATTAACATTAAAAGTTATTATTAAAAGTCTATGTTGATTGTAGCTATTTTATTGTTCTTTTGGGTGTGTGCATGTGTGAGTATGTGTGTGCATGTTTTCTTAGTTGTGGTTTGGCTTTTACTAATTATAGTTTCATTTATTTTGTTTCTAAAGTGCCTTTGCTGGACTTATACCTCTCTTTAGTTTCAAGTATTGCTCCTAAGATTCTCTTTAGTGGTGTTTTGATGACCATGAATTTTTAAAAATTGTTTATTTATAGAAGTTATTTTTCTCTGTCAATTATGACAGGTAATTTGGCTAGATGTACTTATCTAGTATGGCAGTCCTAGTCTTTTGGAATTTAGAGTACGTTGATTCAGGCTCTCTGTCTTTCCAAGTTTCCATTGAATTTTGTTGTAATTCTTATGAACTGTCCTTTACATGTGAGTTTTCTTTTTTCTCACAGCTTTCAAAACACTTTTCTTGTTATACATACTTAATGTTTTATCTAGGTTATGCCATGGGGCACTTAATTTCTCATTTTGTCTGTTTGTTCTCTGCTCTTCTAGTTTCTGTATGGATGTATATTTCCTTAATTTGGGGAAGTTTTGTTCTACATCATTGATTTGGATTTTTCTCCCTTGTCTATGCCTATAATTTGAAGATTTGGTATTTCCATAGTGTCTCAAAGTTTATGAAAATTCTTTGTCTTTCTCTGTGTCTTTTTCCTATTTGCTTTTGTTGTCTAATTCCTCTGCTTTATATTTAAGACTCAACATTCTATCTTCTGCTCCATCCATTCTACTTGTAAGAATTTCCCTTCAATTTTCTAGTGTTTTTATTGAGTTTTTCAATTCCATCTTCATTTCAGCTTGAGTTTCCATTTCTTTATTGAATTCAAGGTTTTAAATCCTAAATTGTCTTCACCATTTTATTCACCTTTCTATTTTCCTCTTTTTAATATTTTTATATTTTGACAGTATAATATAATTACATAATTTCCTCATTCCCCTTTGTCTCTCCCAAATTTTTCAGAAACATCTCCTTGCTCTCTTTCAAATCTATGCCCTCTATTTCTTTCTTTAATTTTGCATACACATACATATTTTAATATATATATTAAAATGAATATATCTAACATCATGCCTTCTTTTTCTTTGACTCATAGATTATTTCTACCTGCTCTTTTGCAATGATCCCTGAGGCTTAGGTATATAATTTGCTTATGTATCAGTTGTGACTGGGTTCCACAACTATGCCATTTTACTGGATGTGATTTTCTATACTCTTATGCATTTGTTGCAAAGAGAAATTTCCTTGATAAAGGTAAGAACTACATTTATCTGTGACTAATATTTAAAATATAGCTAGGGAGTATAATGCTGATTAAATAAAATGCTAATTTTAGGTTCTCCTCCAAGATCCATCTCTTCATTAGCACTGGGTAGTTGGCTTGGTTTTCAGTACCAGACATGACTTCCCTTTCCTGTTGATTGGGTCTTATGTCCAAATAAAGTTGGAGGTTATCCACAAGGTATGTGTGCCATGGCTTTCCTGTGAAAGTTATTGTGTTATTATTGTTGCTGTGTTTATAGGCTTCATAGCTGGGTAGGGTTATTGATTGCTTCCCTCCTTTGGAAGTTTGCATGACACATTCTAGTACCATAAAACCTAGTTTTCTGGGGGCTGTTTTCAGTAATGGGAACTCATCTTCTATCTCTTGGATGTAGCCAAGGGTGAGAGCTTGCATAACTCTGTCCAACAGCCCCAAAGTGGGGTTTTTATGGCTAATACTGGGAGTTTTATTAGATAGTTTATGGCTCTTGAGGGAAGCATCAAGCTGATTTTCAGAGGAGAAACCTTTATTAAACTGTGTGCATATTATTATATAGTTTATGACTCTTGAGGGAAGCATTGAGCTGATGTTCAGGGAAGAGAACCTCTATTAAACTGTATACGTGCATTTATACATCTACTAACATATACCATAGATGGTTTTAGCTAGTTAGTACTATGATTCTTTATGACCTTTCAGCTATCTCTATTGTTATTTTGCCCTTTTCCTCATTCTGTATTTCTTTCTCCCCCTCCTTAAGTAGGCTTCCTTCTCCCTTGTCCCCTTTCACGTCCCTAATACCCTGTTATTCCGCTCTTTTGCTTTTTTATCACCAGAGCAACCCCTTTTTCCTTCCCGAATTCTACTGTTACTCCAGGTTATATGTTCACATCTGTAACGTTGGAGCTAAAACCTGAGCTGAGAAAGAACCATGGGATGTTTGTGTTTTCTTGGCTACCCGAAGTGACCTTTTTTTCCTTTTTGCTAATTCTCCCTTAAATTACTTGACCAGGCTCCCCCCTCTCTGTGTGTGTTCTTTGAATTCCTTTAGTTCTTTCATGAAGTTTTTGATCTTTTCAATTCTGTGTCTGTGATTCATGTTCATAATTCTCATTAGAGAATATTTCTGTAAGATTGGTAGATTTTTTGAGGGAAAATACAATCTTGGTTTTTCACATTGTTTCCATTTTTGCATTGAGATCTGGGAATGTGGATTTCTTCTGTTTGTTCTATGAATGATGTGGGCACAGCACACTTGGACAAAGTACAGGATGAGGTGTGGGCCAGGTTGGGCCTCAAGTAGGATATGACATTGGTGTAATGACATAGGTGGACATGGTGACCCTGTCTAATGTGAAGGATGTGACTCTGTGTCACAACCTATAGGTTGTAGAATATAGAAGTTATGGCAGAGTCTGCAGGTTGATGATTGTGTGAACACAGACTAGGCTGTGGTACTGGATATGGGATCCAGGTTAGATCTGGGTATTGAGGATGGTGTGTAGGTGATAGAATCAGGTGGATTCACCACGGTAGGCCCTGGTACAAAATATGCAAGACCTATCTGTGTAAAAAGTCTGGAGGAATATTGTTAGGTAGTAGGAGGGGTGCATTTGGAAAACATGTACATTTGGATGGAGGCTTAGAAGTTGGGAGTGGTGGGAGCAAAGACTAGGTTGGAGCATTGGACATTGACATGAGGATGATCTCTGGATTGTTGATAGTTTGAGGACAAAGTAAACTTGCCAGATTAGATGCTGAATTCAGATTTGGAGGACCTGCCTTGATGGAGAGATCAAATGTGGTGAAAAAGAGATAATGTCAGATATTAGTAGGGTTTATGTGCTTGAGAGAAGAATGTGCCACCTAGTCAAAGTCTGGGAGTTTGGGGTAGTGGAAGCATGAACTAGGTTGGGGCACTTGATGTAGTGTTCAGGCTAGATCTGGAGAGTGGGAATGGTGCACAAAGGGGGTATTCAGGAGGACTCACTTGGCTGGTCCTTGATCAGGATATACATGATATGAATGGTTTGAAAGGTTAAATACCTTTCTTGACCTTGTTATGTTTGCAGAATGCTAAACTGGTATTTGCACCATATCTTTCATTTAGCCTTGTCTAATAATTCTTCCTGTTTAGGTACTAAGTAAGACAGGAGTGAGCTAGTAAGCAGTCTTCCACCATGGTTCCTACCTCAGACTTTCTCAATTATGGATTATAATGTGGAAATGTAAAACAAACCATTTCTTCACCAAGCAGCTTGTAGTAATGGTGTTTGTCACAGCAACAGGAACGCAAACTTGAGTACTCATCTTAACTGGTCTTGTTTCTGCTAGTTTTTGCTTGACATTCTTTTGTGGAGATACTTGGTACTGATTCATGGGTGGGATAGCTGGGGTGATTCTGGTTTAACTGGGGAATTTGTGGCTCCTGATCTTATTGGAGTGGTCTGATCACTGTGGCAAAGAGTTATGGGAGGAGACTTAAGATAGAATAGACCCTAATCTCACAGACTGAGTGTGACACACAGTTCCACAAAGGGATCTGGAGACAGTACAAGGGTATCATGGCCTCTGACCTTAACTTTGGGATCTTCAGGGCTTAAGTGGGGAATTACACAGCCACATGCAATGGTCCCGTGGCCTCTCTCCTTGCAGATATGATCCCTGTGGTCCGAGAATGGATGGATGCTAATGACAAGTTCAAAGGTATCAAGCCACTGACACTTAGATGGAATACACATGTTGTTGTGGGGTAGCTAGACGGCAAAGGTTTTTTCATGTCTTTTTTTTTTCTTTTCGGTTTACCTATGTAGCCCTAGTTACCCTGGAACTCACTATGTAAACCAGGTTGACCTCAGACTCATAGTGTCTGTTTGGTGGCCTACCTGCCTGCCTGACTGCTTAGCCCTTGTTATCTATTTTAACATTTCCTTATCTTTGACTGAATGCAAGGAGTACACACTGAGAGAAATACTATTCTTGGGGCAAAATATCCTTCTCCTTCAGGAAATATACTCTTCAGGAAGAGTATTGATGGTCTGTGCAGCAATCAATGACTGCAAGGATTCCTCTGCAGTTTGGGGAGCTTTGCAAGTAGACTGGTGTGCCAAATGTTAGTTTCTTAGTGTGTGTTCTCTCTGTTGGTTTTAAGTTTTCCTTTTGCACCGTGCCCCTGTGATCTCTCTCTGTTTTCCCCATCACAAACCCTCCACTGTTATTTTCACTTGATGCTTTCTCTTGATGGTGGGTAGTTACAGAGAAGAATGTTCCCTGTTATTTTCATGAGACTTCATGTGTTGCGCGGTTCTGCTGTATTGTTGCATCTTTAGAGTCTGTCCTGTCTCTCTCTCCCAGAGATTCTGCTTAATCTTTTTCCTTTTCCTTTCCCTACATGCAGTTCACTGGTTTCTTTCTCTGTTCTCCTTTAAAGTAATGCCTTTGTTTTAAAGGGAAAATAATAATGGTGATGGTCTGAAACTTTGGCTGCAGTTAACGTTTTCTCCCATAGCTCATATTAAAACCTTTCTCGCCAGGCGTTGGTGGTGCAAGCTTTAATCCCAGCACTCGGGAAGCAGAGGCAGGCAGATCTTTGTGAGTTCAAGGTCAACCTGGTATACAGAGGTAGCTCCAGGACAGGCTCCGGAGCTACAGAGAAACCCTGTCTCAAAAATCCAATATAAAAACAAAACGTTTCTCAGAAATCTCCCTGATTGCACCTATGAGCGCTGGAGGTATGGGAGAAGTGGGTCATGCAAATAGTCTCCAACCAGAGTATTTTCCCCATGCATTCTGGGGATTTAGGGATTTGCTGTTCTCATGCTAGCTCACTATCATCATTATTGGGTCCAGGGGGTTTGTACAAAGATGGGGACAGACCACCAAAGTCTAATAAGCCAGAAGCAAACTTTATTCCAGAAACTAGAATCTAGGAAAAAATAAAAAATCTCGACAGGGCACAAAAAGCTTATCAGCTAGCTGAGACCACAGCCAGAGATGGATTTTGTAAGGCTGTGGCAAAGAACGGTTTCTGAACCCATCTTTTTATAGTAGGGCCACCAAAAATTATGTCTGAACAAAGGAATTTTTACAATCTCAAGGTAAAATTTATATATAGATTGCATTACTTCATAATCTTCTTTAATAGAGTTTTTCAGTTAAACATGGAAAAACATCAGGAAAACATGTACATGTTTCAGGGAGAATCAATGTTTAGGTCTTATGCTGAATAAATAATTCTTTCTTTAAAAGTTTCATTTGCAGTGTAGAGATCACTGAGCCTGTGAAGACAACATAGGAATCAGAGAAAAACACAGGCATTGACTTGGAGCTCAGGTTAGAGAAGCAGAGGATGGCCAGGTTGCAGGGAAAATGGGAAATAGAATACTTGAGAGGTTTATCATTAAGCCTTGACATGATGGTTTTGTGTAAGTTTTAGAAATACGTGTTCTAGAATGCAGTAAAATAGGCATCCTACTCAGATTTTGCAGTATATATTCATAGCCCCAGTTCTCTGGAGGAGCATTTGAATCATGTGTTTCCTACTGAGTCCTCTTTAAAAAGTAGGAAGTTGGAAGCAAAAAATAAGTATCCTAGAGAAAGAGAAGGCATTCAGAGAACAGACTTTATTTTGAGTCAAACAGTTCTCACGGCGTCCTCGGTCTAGGCTTATTTCAAATTATAAAGGAGATTAAGTGAGTGGCAGATAGTTCTACATGTTGATTCCCAGCTCATTGACTTTGCATTGTATCTAGAACATGACCCAATATGGAGTCATTCAATCTCAGTAAACCCTTTATTGTCACCAAAATGTCCTGAATAAAAACATGTCTGTAGGAATCATTAAACATACATCCTAAATTTGAGAATAACCTGCCCTAAGGTATAGCCAAGGCTACTAAAGTTGGTACTATAGAGTTGGCACAGCTTTGTTGTTACTTTGATACCTACTAGATATCAAATGTTTCTACCTATATTGATTCTTCAGAAAAATATTTTTTTTATTTGGTGGCAGTTTGGATGTCAGGTGTGTGTCTTACCATAGTTCAGATAAAAAGTATGTATAGAACTCAAGATAAAATCATTAGATTAACTAAGATTCTTAACTTGGCTAAATTAAGGAGAAAAAAAAGATTCATTCCTGGAATAGGCATAGAAGACAGACTAATCACTAAGATCTTCTTGATGGTATCCATAATTATTGCATCTCAAATCTTACTTTTCAACTTTTTCATTGTACTGAAACTTATTTTTTATGAACAAACTGGCCCATTGTTTTCATAGTGTGAACTTGCAGAAGCAAGTGCTTAAGGTATTGTCTGAGCAGATAAAATGAACACCAGTTTAGCTTTAGTCGCATTGATAATATGCATAAAAATTGAAACCAAAGTAGGAAGAATGAAGCAAAACCAGATCACATGCACAAAGGAGCTACTTAAATTATTCACAAAGAGATACAGATGCAAGACATGGGAGATGGGATTTGAAAGGGTGCCCAAATACATAGGTATTATAAAATGCATGCAGGAGTTTCCATCTTACTTAATACTTGATGAGTATGTAGGCAAAGGAACAGTTCAAACGGTGTGAATCCACACTCTTCTATTTATTAATGATAGTATTGGATCCCCAGTTATTAAGTTCCTCCACTGATGTAATAAGCTAAAGCAAACCAAATTAATAAATCCAGATTTAATAAATACAGCAGAGCAAAGCAACTCCCAGGTGACTCTCAGGAAGGTAGGAGGGAGAACATATAGCAGATCTATAGGTCCTGTCTTAAACAGCTTGTAGGGAGTCTTAAGCAGTTCCGGGGAAGGAGCTGTAGATGGTGGGCCTTTTGATGGGTAGAGTCTGGAATGGGAGAGGCAGGGCTGAGTGTGGCTTCTCAACAATTAGCCTTATAGGCAAGACAAACTCTATAATCTCACCTTGAATCTTTTCATTCAGTTATCAAGAAGAAATAATTGTACTTTTTACTTTACAAGTATTTGTTGAGAATTAAACTAGATAATGCAAACTCATTGCTGTGTCATTTATAAATACAATAGGTTTTTATCAATTGTGAATTTCACTGCAGGTGCTTTACACAGATAGGGAAGAAGAGGAAATAACTCTAATCAACAACAAGTGGGTGCAGAAGAAAGCCCTTTGAAAGCCTGACTCTGGAGACAAATAGATAGGGTATAGTATATCTTAAGGGAAATCCACTGACTTCTTACCTAAGTGGAATGCTTAAATTTTAAATTCTGTTTTTGAGAATTCTGTTCCACTAGTATGTAGAGAAATCCTTCACCCCTTTACTTCCTCATCCATCAGACACCATAAATCTCTGTGAAGTGAAATAATCTGTCTCAGAGCATTCTGCAATGCTGTAAATAAAGAAACTTCAAGATAAACCAGTTATGAAAGTTGGCAGTGTGAACTGGCTGATGAAACCAGTTGACTGCTGCATACGTTATAAAACTTTAGGATAAACTTCAGGATCCTGGATCTTAGAGGCTCAGACTAGGTATTACAAACTTCTGAATGCCTGTTTTCTCTTCAATATCACTATTTTGCAGCGTAACTCTTTAGTGTAGTTGTTCTAAGAAAAAAGCACGTGATAAAGCAGGGTGAACAGCTCTTCCTGAAGGTAGACTTTGCTCTGTTTTGCCTGTGGTTTTGCCACTCTTGTGCAACAAGATCTTTTACATAGAGTAGTTCTCCCTCTAAGCCTTCAGACACGTTTACATTCACAAGGAGTTGTAGCTCCTAATTCCTAGCACTCTTACAAAGAAAAAAAAAACTTTCCTTTATCGAAGTAAAATATTATCAAAAAAAAAAGAGCTCTGTTGGTCTGAATGGAATCATGTGTTTATTAATGAACCACTATTGCCTAGATAGTAGACCCTTTCCACTGGATGAGCCTGGGTCATATGCTCCTAGTATGTAAGGCAACCCGTTACTGGAAGCCCCTTCAATCATTTTAAAAAAGTAGAATTCTGTTGTTTAAGAAAAGATTACGAATGACAAGTGCTACTGTAGTATATCTTAAATTTTGTTACTTAATAATGCATGAGATTACTCGTCTCCAACATTAATATGAAGTATGTGATGCAGTGGCTATAGTTACAACCCTGTGTGATACAGGTTATGCCTAGGTTTCTCTACTAGGAGAACAGACTTGCTAAACTAGTTATTCCAGCACAATTGTACTTTCTCTTCACCACTAAGATTATAGCACTCTGGCCCCAGATCTTACAGGCGTGTGGGAGAGCTGGCCCTTGAGAGCATGAAAGCAGTAGAACCAGCCTCACTAATCACACATTGCTGAATGAGATGAATTAGCTGAAGGCAATGTTCAAGAGCCCATCCTAGTGGTGAGGACAGAAGAGAATTTGTGGGTGGACCAACCATACAGATGCCCAGGCTCAGAACCAGGGTTCTGAATTGGCCGGCCCCAACATTTATCCAATCTGTGATCTACTGGAGCATGTGAAAGAACCTGACCCACAGACCCAAAGCTGAATAATAAAATACTGTATGCAAATCCTTCTTCTGCTTTGGTAACTGAGCTGCATGCTTAGGGCTGTGTTAAGATCCTTGACTTCACACTGTTTCCTTAATAACAATCTTAGAAAAGAGTGAAGGACTTTTAGAACACTCTGAAATCTCTCTTCATTAAAATTATTATACCTAATTCTATAAAGTGGTTTGACAACTAATTTTCAAAGTAATAAGTTATAAATATTCTAACAAATAAAATTTAATATATACTAACAGGAGCTCATATTTATAAACTTCAATATTTTAACACTGCCTCATGAGATATTACAAAATTAATGAACATTACAATCTATATCAAAGTCTACACTTTTCATCATGGTTTCAGTGTGGTTGACATCCATGGTTCACGTCATGGCTGAGAGCGATTGCTTTATGTGAATAAGACTTGCTCGCCCTAAGAGATGCAGGAATGGCCCTCTTGAGTTACTATTTAGCTAAGGTCTCAGACTGTTGCTTGGGCCTCACAGTCTTGACCTCACAGAAAAGGTGTTGAATAAACTGGCAGATGGTAAATCTTTTTATTTCTCTCCTTTCTCTTTCCTAGAATTTTGCTGATAGTGTTGATTGGAAATTGGTTGTTTTCCCGTCTAGGAGAGATGAAAAAATGGTTTTACTGACTTGAGAAAACTATCTAAAATACAATTCCTTTCATTATGTGATGATATATAAGAAATATATTACTAATAAATACATATTAATATGTTGATTGAGACAAATTTGTAAGCATCACATTTATATTTATTATACAGAACACTAATAGCTGTTAAAAAAAATAAAGTTTTCACCTGAGTTATCAGTATGCTTTCCACTCTAAGTGAGAATTTCTGGAAAGAAGCTTTGTCTGCCAAGGCTGATCGTCTGACTGGAGCTGCACTGATGTGGAGAGAGACTGGGATGCTGCAAGTCCAAAGCCTCATTACTTGTTACCTTGGCCTATCTTCTGCCTACTGCATAGCCATTTTCTACCCACTCCTGTGATGGGGTAACATCTAGTGGTCAACAGATGAAAACCTTTTGTAATGTATTAACTTAGCAGACTACTAGCTTCCATCAACCCAAAAGGTAAGCATGGCACCAGGAAACATCTGAGGCCGGTAGCTGAGGTATCTTCTGGATACCTCTGCTGAACTCCACCTCTCTGCTGTTTGCCTTGATTCATGAGTTTCTTTGCTCAGTTACTATAAACTCTTCATGAAAATGATACAGTCTAGAGGTCTTGATCTGGTTACTTTTCTCTGACAATCAAAGAATTAAAAAGCAGGAAAAGCCTTGGGTGCAGCAGTAGCAGCGGAAGAATATAGAACAGGACTGAAGGGCAACAGACAGAATTAGCAGCGGAAGACGTTTGTGGGTGAAGAAATGCGCACATGCAGCAGACACACACAGATAATGACCCTCTGCAGGTTAGGGGCAGGGGGATGTGGCAGACTAAAGAAGAAAAACAAACAAACAAAAAATCCAGTCTCTTCTTGAGGATTTTAAGTCTGAAGAGTGTTCCCTGAGGGTTGGTCAGTTTGAAGAGCGATTGATCCACAACTGTTGGATAATCATGTCCTAATCTGGCCTCAAACTTGCTGAGCCAGTTCACAAGTTTTGAAGGCCTATTGGTGAGAAAAGAAAATTACTCTACAAAGCCTTTGCTTCAATCTGTCAGCTTTTGTCTATGATAAGGAGGATGGTAAGAAAGCAGCCCTCTTGGAAGCTCACCATCTTTACTGCCTAGTC
>LOEQ01000598.1:34249-44969 GCA_001685075.1 Bramus lutescens | reverse complement strand
GCCATGCGGGAGCTGGGCTGGACGAAATGCAGCCCTGCTCCCTTATTACTACACATGTCCAATGTATTGGAATAAAGGGAGAGCCCCAAGCTCAGTTAGGGTTGGGTTTTTATAGTAGTAAAGGTGGGGGTGAGGGGTTTCTGATGTTCAGGACCCTTGATTGGCTGACATTTGTCTAAGGGTGTCCTGTCATGGAATTGATGTTAGCATTAAGGTATTATGCTGCTCTGCCCATGGGAATTTAGCAAAATACATCACCAACTACAACCACTCCCTAAGCACATACTCTTGCTAACATTTCAAGCATAACGCTAGCCCACCTCCAGTATCTTGCACAGTCTCTGTGAGCATGGACTATGCCTCCTTTAAAAGCAAGCTCTTCCTGTTCCCCCTTCCCTTTCTTGTCACTCCTCTGAAGCAGCAGGCACGCCTTCTGCACCTCTCCCTTCCAATCCCTCTCCCATTTTCAGCAATAAACCTCCAACATGAGAGTTTGTTGAAATGTGTGACTCGTCCTTGTCACTGCTAAACTACAACATTTGACACTGTTTTTAAATTATAGCAATTGGCATATATGAGTTCTCATCCAAGGGACCCATCCTCTGAACTAAGATGCTGATTTTACTTTCTGAAGGTATGTATAGATCATTTGTTTCTTCTGGCTTCTGCCACCCATTTTTTTCCCTCCACTTGCTCTAAACGTTTACCTATCCTTGCCTACTCAGTCTGTGTCCTCTTTCTGGCTCCTGGAGCCCCTTCTATGCTGGAGAGCACCCACTACACGGCAGTCTCCCTATCTACACCCTCTGGAGTTTATGGAAATTCCCTTCTGTGTAGATTATTTTGTGACCCTTTCTCCCTTCCCCCACAGACTCAGAAATTTTATTAAAGTCTTGCTGTCATACTGAAAATGGCTTGGCTTGAGTATAACTCATGGCCAAAAAATGGTACACTCGATTTTCAGAATCTCTTTTATGGTAACAACTTCTGTCACTGTGCAAACAAATGATCTCCAAATCTTTTATGTCTAAACTTGCTCTGACCTACACTTCCAAAGCTTTCTTAGCTCTAAGGTTTTTCAGCTCTTGAAAATTTTTCATATCTTTGATTTATCTGACTCTACTTTCAGAAACTCTTTTAAGACATTATTTAAACACTCTTTATCTTTGGTTGTTTTAAGATTTCCTTGGGTGTAATAAGAATATCTGTAAAGTCTGTTGCAAAAAGTTAATTTAAAACTTGTAGCAAAAGGCTTATAGTTTAAAAAAATCTAAATATGGGTAATCTTAATTGCTACAACATATATATATATAATTCAACTCTTGTTTAAAGAATAGATTGACTTACTGTATATGTAACTTGAATTCAACTCTTGTTTAGGAAAATAGATATTTTAAAATAGCAACCATATGAGTTGCCTCCATTAGGATGAAAGCAAACATATGGCTGACAGCCATCTTTACTAAGGTTAAAAAATGTTAGATGGCATGTGACTTCATCACCATTTTAAGATGACTAAATGTTATAAAGCAAGAAAGGCAGCACCTATATAACTTCTTAATCCTAATGAGTCCTTAGTTTATCATTGTGTCTATTTTAAGAGTAAAGATAAAGCAGTAGGCCTTTAATATTTTGGACTAAAACAGGCTTTTGTACGCTGATAAATTCCTAAGGTTTTAAAAATATGCTCAGGTTCACAGGACCTGACTTAGAGGTGTGTGTCTAAGTAGTTATGTCTTGAAAACTGTTCAATACAAGGATTCTAAAAATTTAGGTAAGAAAGAACATATGTTTGATAAAGTACAGTTGATAAATAGGTTTATAAGTTCCTAAGATCTTCTCAGGTTAACAGTAACTGACTGGAGATGTATCTAGCCTCTTTGTTTTTGCTAACTTTATTAAGCTTTATCTATTTGTCTAGCCTCTTTGTCTTTGTTCAGTTTGTTAAGTTTTAGTTATTTGGTTAACAGAGCCATATGAGAAATTGTTTTATTTTATAATGGTGTATTATGAAAAAAATCAAAAAATTAAAGCTTCTCTTTGTGGACTGTATTTATGGTTTTGTAAAGTTCCCAGTCTCTCTATGAACTCCATTTATGGTTTAAAGTTTTATTTTGGTGATAAAAGATACAATAAGAACATTTTCAAGTAAAGATTACATTGACAATGTTGTATCCAATTGTTTTTGGCAAATTCAAAGAAAATACTCTATTATTTATCTTATTTTTGTGAGTTCACAAGTTTTGTACATAATTTACCTTCTCTCATAACTAAGGAAAACTATAACTATAACTATGTATTCTTCAACTTCATTGAAGACCCTACAAGAATATAAGAGTACCTGAGTAAACAGGAAGTACCGTGCAAGTCACTTCTAAAACTATAGAGCTATGACAGAGACATCTGGCTGCCTGGATAGTCACCAAAGGTTCATCTGCAACATTGGGGTATCCAGGCTCAACATTTTAAGGCTCAAACTTCACAAGAGTAAAGCTATAAAATTCCAATCTTGTAAAAGCTGCTAATGTGTAAACGCTTATGTATGATAAGATTTATTTAGCTTCTTGTGTGTGTTTTCAAGGTTAAGACTAAAACAAATAACTAAAGACAAGCAAAGTTTGTTTAACTCAGGTATAGTTAATAGATGATCTTCAAACTTATCAGAGACCTACTTAATATGAGATTTAAATTACTTGAAGAAAAAAAAGCTTCCCACAATAGATAGAAATGATAGCTCCTAGTGGCAAATCTTAGGTCTCCAAAGAAGAAGATTCTACCTGGATTGTGGTAATGCTAACCACTGGTTGAGACTGCCCCATGATGTACCCACTTCTTGGATCATGCTCAAACTGTGAACAAGCAGGATACTAGAGAGTTGATTACCCCACTTTGCCTAGGCTAGAATACATACGCCAGTTACCCAAGTTCCTCCTTCACAATAAGAAAGTCTCTCAGATCCCTTGGTCCTGGAAGCCAAAGACTGATTCTACTCTGTACTTCAGCCCCCAATGAAGCCATCCAGACCACAGGTGTCTAGAGTCACCACTCAAGTAACAATAAGTCTCTGTCATTTCACTTAATACATAGGCTATTTGGATCATAATTCCTGAGATGACAGTTAGCTATAACTTTATCAGTTTGGCAGTGGCAAGCAAACTAGCTCCTTCCATAAGGCTGTTGCCATGTTAATTCATTTAATATGCAAAATCAGGCCTTGCTTTTTCTATAGCTACTAGAGCTCTTGTTGAGAAAGACAAACACAGTTCTTCTTGCTGATAGACTTCATTCTTAATGAAATAAGCTCAGAAAGCACATTACAAAGTAATTTTGTGCTATTACTCTACTATTTAAAGAAACTTGTTTTCAATAAATGCTCTCAGTGATCAACCACCTCTTTCTCATAATAAATAAGTAAATAAATTGAAAAGGTGTGAGCATATGAAAGCATAGATAGGTTGTGAAGGTTTTAGAAAGTGTTTGAAGGTGTCTAAATACAAGTTGTAAAGGTCTAAAAAGTGATGTAAGCTATAGAAAAATGAGAAATGCTTCATATTTATTTCTCTGTGCTGATATGTGAAAGAAATAAATGGCAGAGAAGGAAATGTGAAAGACTCCTCCTCTGTTACATAGGACTACAATTAGCAAAGTGGAGCATGCTCAGAAAAAGGGTGTGATATGCAAGTGGTCCAAAAAAAGTCACAAACCTTTTCTGATTGTGGAGCCTGAAGTTTCTGACTCTTCAAAGGTCTAGCTTTTCTGTTTGCCTGAGAGTGCTTTCTTCTTTAATAAGATATTTTTGCTTTTACACTGTTCATGTCGTCCTGTAATTTTTTGTTCCAGGACATAGGAATTTATAAATCTCAACATGTGTCCACCAAACCCTAATCTCTGTCATTGTAAATATTAGACATATAAATTAAAACACTTCTTTCTGTTTTCTAGTATGATATGGGAACTCTGTTTAGTAAAGTCAGTCTCTTATCTCAGTGCTCTAATGATGCTACAGTGCTAATCTCATTTTCTTTATCCAAAATAGTGCTACGATATTTCAGGCAGGAGAATAGAGGAAGGCATGAAGAAGAAATTAATGATACACCTGTATTTTCTTTAGGGTAGGTTGCTGCAAGCATAAAGTATGTTTCTATACAAAAAAAATTTCATCTAGTTGGTCAAAGCTTAATCGTATGGCCATATTTGCCTACAACAAAGACTGAAAAATGGTGTGTGCATGTGTACATATGTATGTTTGTGTGCATATGAATGTGCATGTATATGTGTGTATGTATGTGTGTGTGCATATATATGCAGGCCAAAGTTCAGCATTAGGTATTATTTCTCAGGAGCTATTACCCTTGTTTTGTCAAAAAAAATCTCTAACTGGAGCCTATAGGTCTTGATGAGTAGTGTAGGTTGCCTGACTGGTAAGCCCCAGAAACCTACCTGTCTCCATCTTTTCAATGTTCAAATTACAATTATATTTTACCAAAACCATGTTTTATAATAATATTTTTATAAATTCTTCAAAAATTTCATAGAACATACTTATCATATTTACCCCTAATACCTGCCAGATTCACTCCTACCTACCTACTCTACCTATCCAACTCCAGGATGCTTTTTTATCTTTTTTTTAACCCATAAAGTCTAATTAATGTTGCCCATAACTCTTTTGGATATGGGTGATTGAAGGAGATGATGAGCCTAGTAGGACCTACCTTAAAGAAAACCACTCTTTCCCAATAGCTATCAAATGCCCATAGCTGGGAGAGGGACTTCATGCCTCCCTCCACGGTGTGATTTTTTTTCTGGTTTCAGCTTACATAGCTGCTGGGTCGGCTGACATAATATCTCTAGGTTGATAAGCCCAGCTTCCCTGCTGTGTCCTGAAAACACTGTTTCCTTGCACTCATCTACCACCTTTGGCTTGTATAATCTTCCCAGTCTTACATCCTTGTTGATCACTGAAGTTTGTGGGGAGAGAATGCACCCATATATGTTTATGGATTATTGTGATTGAACTCAGGACCACATACTTGTGTGGCAAGCACTTTACTTACTGATCTACCTCTCCAGTCCCTCAGGGAACCATTTAAGCAAATTAAAATTAGATTGTCTTTGAAGATAAATAGTAATTAATGATAAGACTTTCAATTCAAAATGTGGTCTGTTAAGATTCACAGAATATATTAATATTATCAAAATTAATATGCTACTGAGATTTGAGTTTTTGAGTGCTTGTGGGTGGGGCAAGTCCTTCCAGGTCACTTAGCCTTGCTGAACCGAGAGACATATTCAAGCTTCTGAACTCCTAGTTTTGTAGGTTCTTTCTCCTGGGTGTAGTATTTCTAGAACCTCCTTTCTCACACTGTCTCAAGTTCATTGACTTGTTTTAATGTCTTTGGACATTGATGGAGACAGGTAATGAAATCATGAATTCCTTTTCTCCAGTTGTCATTTTCCATAGCTACAATCACGAATTGCTAACTCAGCATAGGTTTTATTGGGGGAAGATATGAATGAAGGCCATGAGTATTGAAATATGTAAGCCCTGAACCTATTCTATGTCTTGTGACAGCAGATGTTAGAGGATTTTGAATGAGTTAGTACATGCAGTTAAGAAAGTATGATTAGCAAGAATATATTCACTCATATATATGTGGAGAGTACTTATGAATCACAAGGGTAAAGGTCATTTGAAATGCATGTCTCAGGAAAATTGGACAGAATCTACTGTCTGTTCTCTACCTTGTCTTTCCTCAAGGCTATAATACAAGAGAACATTTAAATGTTCCTACCTTTTCTAAAGTAATTTTAGTGATTCCCTATCTACTTATGTAAAATTGAACAGTTCTAAAGAAATGACAGGCTTGCTGTAATTTTAAAAGCTATGCTACTAATGAACTATTTTGAATATATTAACTGTATTCTGGAAAACTATTAGAACACCCCCCACATCAAATAATTTCTCCTACAAGTACACATTGCATATTTCTTGCATTATTGAAATTTTAAGTTTACAACTGAGTGGTTATTAGTAAAGAAGTTCCCTATACTATACTATGGAATTAAGAGTGGACATGATCCTGGCACTAAATCTACACTCAGAAGACTGGTTTCTATTAGAGTCTAAACCCTGACTCATGGATAAAAAATGGAGAGAACTAGAGTTTGAACAGCAAACCAAGGAATCAAAAAACATCCTTGTGACTGGTAGTGGGTTTATCAATAGGCAATGTGGAATAATAAGATTTAATTCAGTATTTCCTTAGATGATAAATCTGGGGCCAAGTAGGAAGACTCTAGAATAAGTGGCTCACAGAAAAGGAACTGGAATAAACATGCTGGATAAGAAAGTCCTGAGGAAAATTGGAAAGAGCTAGATATAAATCAACATCAAAATTATTACAGGAGAATAAAAAGACTATAGAATGAAGTTGAAATTATTTTTTATCTCACAGTAACAACTGAATTTGCCAAATATGCCCACTGGTAGCACAAATGTGGGAGTAAGCAAACACTTCATGATTGGATTTAAAACTGCTGCACTAGAGGGAACACATGCCTTGCATGGTTTCCTCATTCAAAACCTGTAGTTGGTTGTCATGGGCCTCAGGTGATAACCTAGTACTATTATTTTGCTAAGTGGACATAGCAATACACAGCCCCCTAAGTCTTTACTTTTACACCTATAGATTAGTTCATCTCCCAACCCTCATTAGAAAATCTTCCTTTTACAGTAGATGACAGTACAGAGATTAATAACAAACTAAAATTCAGAGTAAGAGACTGAGTGTGTGCCCTGCTTTAAATGTACCATACTTTCTCTTCTCAAGACTCAGGGATCATTATGAAAGAAGAGGACATTACGAGAGCCAGAAAGAATGGATACCTGTAGCAAAACAGTATTTACTAAACCCAACAGCACAGTTGTTAACATGAACTTACATGCTGGAAATGCATGTATAAGAACTGCAAAATTAAGCTAACCCAAATCATAGAATGGATCAAGGAGAGGGCTCACGAAATCCCAACCCTAGCTGATGAGCTATTAGAAATTTATGGGTTCAGAGGAGGCAGGGTCAGTTTATATTAGGGTTGAGTCCCTAAGACTACCCATGCTCCAGTAGAAGACACTATAGTCATGCACATACTAGAAGTCTTAAGTGAATCAGTGTTGTTGTCATTGCTGTTGTTGTTGAAATCACTTTAAGTTGGGAACAAAGAGTAGTAATAGAGATAGGGGAGGAATTATATGTAAATGGTTTACATTAGAACACTGAATTTTTCTTTATATATTAAATTTTTATGGTCTGCATGTAATAGAACATTAGTGTGATTTTAGCTCATATATTTGCATAAGATATAGGAAAACTTTTCAAAGCAAACCATTTTGTTCATATTCTACTTAAATCAGGTATCTTATTTGTTAGTAGATTAAGGCCATTCATCTGCAATAAAGATTCTAAATCAAAGGTTGACAAAACAGGCAAGTATCTGATTATGTTTCTGGACTTATTCAATGGCTAATCAAAACTAATCTTTTCTTGATTACATTTAAGAAGGATAACACTTCAGTTTTGCATCAGTTAATCATGAAACCAAAAAAATCTATTAAAATATTTCATCATCTTTAAAGCATCTACCCATAGTTACACCCACATAGATGTTACTGAATGGCAAGAAGAATAGGGACAAAGTTACTTTTCAGAGGATTTTAATTTTAATATTAATTAAATTAAAGCTGGCTAGATAGAGCTACTGAGTATATTAAAGTGGGTTCATGTAAGTTGACAATCATCTTTAATATAAGGAATGGTGTTTATTACTGACTACACTGATGTATTCACTTTTGCTTTGTAAAAATAATTTTCTGAAAAGTATTTGGGGAGGTATAAATTCATGTAATGGGCCTTTCAAACAAAACAAGAAAGCAATTGTGTTTCATGGGTTAGCCTATTACCACATTAGTTGTCTGAAGTTTATGAAAACTTTAATGTGTATATTCCTCTGTATATTCGAATATCATTGCAAAAGAAATAATAAATGTAAATGTGTAATGTATTTTTGACATTGGGTCAAGTGGTAAATGGGTATTTTTTTCATAGTAGTCTTCATTTTTGAAGCTTTTATATATTCATGCTTTGGTTGTATGGGCTTTCATATTGCTAGATAGTTAAAGGATTTCTTTTTGAAATTTTCTAATGATCACTTTCAGTATCCACTGATAAGGATTCACAAATATGCTTCAAGTCAGGACTTTTCTTTCTTTCAGTGAATTCATACAGTTTTGAAATATGATAGGACTCATTTTACATTTTCTGAATGAATGAATATACAAAATTTCCAGGCCAAATTTATTGAAACAAGTCAAAAAAGAAAAAACAATTCAGATTTTCAGTACTTCAGTCTGGATGTTGAAATGGATCTAAAAATGTTGACTAATTCCTGAACCAAGGCAGGATATAAATATGTGTGCAGCAAAGATTATATGAAAGAGTAGCCTTATAAATCTCATGTTTTAATGTCAAGGAGTAGGTTTTGGCTTATGCCTAACAACATCACCACAGAGAAAAAATATTCTGCCTTTATAACTATAGAAGCTCAAATGACAGAAACTTTAAAGAATATTTCTTCTACTTTAATGTATCAATTACTTCGTAGGCTAAGGGGCTAATGCTGGGACTTTACAAACCAAGACTTTGAAAAGCTTAATGATTCCTAATGACTGTATAAGTGAAAAATTATGAACAGAAAGCTCTTACAGCCAGCAAAAGTACTTTCTGAATTACATGTGTTAGTTTCTTGAAAAAATTAAGAACTATACTTTATATACAGCAAAAGCTTACATATTAAATAAATCTATACTTGACTCATTTTATTTATGTATAAACAGAAGAAAAGAGGGAAAATTTTCATGTTTAAAAACCCTTATTCACGAGCAAATTATAAAAAAACCTTCCCTTCAAATGGGCCAACGAGCTAAATATATTCTGTGACTAATCATATCTATGTATATTTCCTATGACACTAATGTTCAATGGAACCAAGTAGGACACCTAATTTCACAATGACTACCTCAAAGGAATGACCTTTGTGAGTTTTGGGGGGATTATAAAATTGTTTCTGGCTATTTCAATATGCATGAAGTTTAATGTAAATGTCCACCACAAAAAGAAATAAAAGAAACTTGTTACAACAGACTCAGTGAAATCCCAGAGATTATCAGGGACTACTTTGAAAACTTATGTTTCTATCAAGTTGAATAGCATAGAATAAATAAATTCCTATACCTATTGAAGTTAAAGCATAATGATATAAACAACCCAAACAGACGCATGACAAGAAATGAGATTAGTGTAGTAGTCCAAAGACTTTCTACAAAAGGAAAAGTGTAGAGCTGGATAGATTGCTAAATTTTGCCAAACTTTCACAAAGGTGATCAGATATTGACAAATTCCTAAACATTAAATATAATAGAAAATTGAAGAATTCTACCAAACTCATTCTGTAATACAAGTGTAACTCAGATACCAAAAACCAGAAAAAGACACAATAGTAACAAAAACAAGCAACACCACAGGCTACACTTGCCAGAAGGCCAGGTAGGTCTGTTCTTCTGGATCTAATCCCCCCAGGGTTGTCCCTAGCACTGCAACGAAACATCAGCTGCAGGCTTCCTTCACCCATGTCCACATCTCCTGTGTATCCCAGACCGTTGCCTCCTAATGCCCTTTCCCTCACTCATCACTGTATCCTAGCCCCCAACTCTAGCAGGCATCCCCAGCTAAACCACAGGCCATGCCTGCCATCAAACCAGGAAAACCATCCACAGATATCTCTCACTGTTACCCTAGACCTAATTCCCCAGTCTCCATCCTATGCCTGCAATAGAATACCAGCTACAGCCTTCCCGCATCCCTGCAAATATCTCCTGTGGACCCCAAAAACCATCCCCTCCAAACCTCCAGCCATCCACACGTTACTTAGTTCCAAGCCCCTACTCCAGAAGGCATTCCCTACTAACCCAAGCCACTACTCCAGGGCAACAATCAGGCTTACTGCTCTTGAGATAAAGTTTCCCCTGTATCACCCCCAGCTCTCTGGCCGGAAAACTGCTCTGATCTCCCTTTCCTTTTTGGTCTCATCCCCAACAGATTGTTCCCCATGAGCATACTACCTGAACATGCCAGGAAAACATACAACCATCACACTCTCCAAAATCCAGAGAGGAAACCGAAGACACCCAGCAAAGACAAATCCAAAAATCAAAACCTAGATTTTAATCATCCCAAACCTTGATGCCTAGTTGCAAGCATTGAAAAAGAAAGAAATTTACATCATCCAGGGCAGCATGTCTCAACTAGAGTCCAGCTGTCCTATCACTGCAGACCCTGAATATCCCAACATAGCTTAAGCACAAGAAGAAGACCTTAAAACAACATTTATGAATATTATAGAGGTTCTTCAAGAGGAAATAACTAAATATCTTTTTAAAAAATCCAGAAAACTGCAAACAAACAATGTAGGAAAATAAATAAACCTATTCAATACATAAAATTTTAAATAGAATCAACAAGTAAAACACAAACTGAGATGGTGTAGGAGGGTCATCTGTCTATGTGTTACTTTCATTGGTTAATAAAGAAACTGTCTTGGCCCTTTGATGGGCTAGCCCTTATGTGGGTGGAGTAGATAGAACAGAATGCTAGGAGAAAGAAGC
>LOEQ01000598.1:9453-20368 GCA_001685075.1 Bramus lutescens | reverse complement strand
GGGCCATATATGGAGTTGTTTTTCAGAGAGCCCTCGCTTTTGGGATCGCGGGGGCGGAAGCCAGCACCATCTTTAAGGTGCGGCTCCACGAGGCTCACTACACCCCATGCTTCTAGAATAGGCTTGAGTAACTATAGGTGTTGGCAAATTTGAATCATATTCCAGATAATTAAAAAATAGCATTCTTATACTTCTGTTGCTTTAGAACCATTTCTGGAACCAAAATGCATATTAGTCAGGACTCTCTAGGGGAATAACACATTGTGTGTGGAGGGGCCGGGGTGTGTGGTCCAGATAGTCCAGTAATATAATAATGTCTACCCACCAACAGAAAGTCCAAGAATCCAGTAGTTGCTCAGTAGCTGAGGTTTGATATCTTAGCTAGTCTTCAGGATGTGCAGAAATCTCGAAGTAAAAAGCTGTAATTCTAGTGAAGGAATAAATTTTCCAGCAAGAGCAAGCAGGCAGAGAACAATGACTTCTTCTGTGTCACTTATATATATATACCCTGCCACCAGAAGGTTTGGTCCAGATTTAACATGGATCTTCCCACCTCAAAAGATCTGCGTTTTTAATTAATTAATTAGTTTTATAAACCCTCTTTTCTCATTTTACATACCAATCTCAGTTCCCACTCCCTTCCTCCTCCCCTCCTCCCTTCCTTCCACTCCCTCCACCTTCTTCCCTACCCTACTCCCCATCTACTCCTTAGAGAGGATAAGGCTTCCCATGGGGAGTCAACAAAGTCTAGCACATTGCTTTGAGGCAGGACCAAGGCCCTCCCCAGTATATCGAAGTTGATCAAGGTATCCCTCCCAAGAGAATGGGTTTCAAAGAGCCAGTACAAGCAGTAGGTATAAATCCTGGTCTCACTACCAGTGACCCAGTCTGCCCCAGTCATAGAACAGTCATCACATTCAGAGGGCCTAGTTTGGTCCTAGTTCCCTCTTTGTCAGGCTGTAGTTGGTGAGCTCCCATTACCACAGGTAAGCTGTTTCTGTAGGTATCTCCATCATGGTCTTGATCCCTTTGCATATACTATGGCTCCTCCCTCTCTTCAACTGGACTTTGAACACTCAGCTCAGTTCTGCTGTGGATTTCTGCATCTGCTTCTATCAGTTGCTTCTATGATGACATTAGAAACAGTCATCAGTCTGATTACACAGCAAGTCCAGTTCTGGCACCCTCTCTGTAATTGCTTAGGGTCTTAACTGTGACCATCCTTGTGGATTCCTGGGAATTTCTCTAGTTCCAAGTTTCTTGTTAGCCCCATAATAGCTCCCTCAATCAAGGTATCTCTTTCCTTGCTCTCTGTTTCTGGCCTTCCCCCATCTTAATCACCCTGTTCCCTCAAGTTCTCCTTCTCCTCCCCTTCTGCACAAAACTGAAGTTGAAATGGATTGAAGAGCTCAATATAAATCTAGCCACATTGAACCTCATAGAAGAGAAAGAGGGAAGTAGCCATCAACTCATGGGCACAGGAGACCACTTCCTAAAAGTAACACCAACAGCACAGACACTGAGAGCAACAATAAATGAATGGGACCTTCTGAAACTGAGAAGCTTCTGTAAAGCAATAAGACAAAAAGGCAGCCTATTGAATGGGAAAAGATCTTCACCAACCCCACATCAGACAGTGGAATTATCTCCAAAATACATAAATAATTTGAGAGACTAGACATCAAAATACCAAGTAATCCAACGAAAAAAAATGAGGTGTAGATTAAAACAGATAATTTTCAACAGAAGAATCTCAAATGACCGAAAGACACTTAAGAAAATGATCAGTATCCTTAGACATCAGGGATCAAAAAGGCCCTGAGATACCATCTTACACCTGTCAGAAAGGCTAAGATCAAAAACAGCAATGACAGCGTGTGCTGCAGAGGTTGCAGAGTAAGGGGAACACTCATCCATTGCTGGTGGGAGTGCAAACTTTTAAAACCACTCTGGGAATCAGTATGGTGGTTTCTCAGAAAATTGGGAATCAACAACCTACCTCAAGATCCAGCTTGGGCATATACTCAAAGGATTCTCAGTCATACTATAAGGACATTTGCTTGTCTATGTTCATAGCAGCATTATTCATAATAGCCAGAACCTGGAAACAACCTAGATGCCCCTCAACCAAAGAATGAATAAAGAAATGTGACACATTTAAACAATGGAGTGCTCCATAGCAGTAAAAACCAATGACATCTTGAAATCCACATGCAAATGGATGGAACTAGAAAAATCATTCTGAGTAAGGTAAACCAGACCCAGAAAAACAAACATGGTATGTACTCACTCATAAGTGGATACTAGCTATAAAACAAAGGATAACCAGCCTGAAGTCTATAACCCCAGAGAAGGAGAACCCTAAGAGAAACATACATTGATCACCCTGGGAAGGGAAAATAGACAAGATCTACTGAGAAAATTGGGAGTGTGGGGGTGGAGGAATAAGGGAAGGGGAAGATCTGGATTTTAGAGTGGGTCTTCCCAGTTTAAATGAATGAATTAAGAAAAGAATTCTCAGTGGTGTATCCAGGCACTTGCATTCAAGTTAATCCCATACTTAGTCAAATTGACAACCAAGAATCGCCATTACAGTGCCACTTCATTAGATTAAAAACATGTATTTACCCAACACTTGGGAAGTAGGGTAATGAGTTTATTATTGAAATAAGTCTATGTTTTCATAACAGGACTCTGCTTTAAGTCAGCAAAACAGAATTGCTTGTATCAGTCCTTCCAAAAGTAACTAAAACCAAGAGGATCTGAAAAACAGCTCTTCCATATCTGACACCAAGGGAGTATGCTCTAACTTTGGCTCCCACTTGAATCCAGCTTATTTCATGTGTTTCAGTCATAGATATATCTCATGAAATGTTAAAACAGAAAGTGGAGAATTGTAATCTTCTGAACAGAAAATGCAAATACTCTGAAGACATCTCAGTCTATCAGACTTCCAAAACAATAGATTTCGGTATTCTAAAGGAATAGAAATTTTTGCTAGGAATTTCAAGATGCGTAAAGGAAAAGGTACCAAGTGGAACTTGTCTCTGAAAAGAAGATTTCACGCAGTTGTCACTTGTCTGCTTATCACTGCGCCTTGCATGAGGAGATCAAGCCCAGACAATGATGGATCAGGGATAGCATGAACTAACTTGACTGTGCTGCTTAGAAGTATACATCCTTGTTCCACTCTTAAAAAAATGTTTTTCCTTTTAAATGTAGACAAGTTTTAATCCATGTACTGCTTTTACAACTTACAATAAGGCCACTAAAGTCACATTTGAACTACTTTCAACCAGTTTTTTTTTAATTAAAAATTACCACCTCCTCCCATTTTCCTACCAGTCCCCCCACTCCTTCTCCCCCTCTATCTCCAGTCCTAAGAGCAATCAGGGTTCCCTGCCCTAGGGGAAGTCCAAGGTCCTCCCCACTCCATCCAGGTCTAGGCAGGTGAGCATCCACACTCTTTAAATTTTAAGCACTTTTCAGGATCCCAAAGATAGACTTGAGAAGTCACTGGATCTCTTTCCCCCTCCCCCATTCCCAATGTGGTCATTTTGAATAGATCTCCTTTTTTTACATTTTTACTACTAAAACAACGACAATAGTTAAACTCAGATGTTTATTCCAAGTTATTTGTCTTTTTCACTTACCCATGCCCTTCAATATTTCCAGTCCTCCTCCTAACCTGTATGAGTAATATTTACAGGTCTTCTCATCATTTGGACATAGTCAAAAGAGTGTATACTCAGCTATATAGATACTCTCAGCTAGTATTCCAAGTGACAGAGAAACTCATGTGGTATATTTTGAGATATGGGCTCTCTAAGTTGCAAGGTCTGTGGACCAGCCCCCTTTTCCAGCATGTCTGAACAGCTGTAGTGACAGGGTTTTTCCTACAGACTGGATAGATAACATGAAACCGGAGCAGAGAAAAATTGATATTGTAACTGGAAATTGGAAGGATACTGAGAAAGAGTGATACTAAGGGCATCAAAGCCAATGATATGAATTTGTAGTAGGTTAGAGTTCTTAGAGAAGTAAGGAAAATATTCAGTCTTTAAACTTATGGTCAAAACCAACTGACTCAGTAACTTGAAAGGAAGGATAAGGCATTGCTATTTCACAATTCTTGTAGTGACTATAACAAGCAACAAAGATGAAGAACCTCTAGACTAGACATCAGGGGCCATCTTGATAAAGATTTATGTAGTCTACAACATAAAATATCTGCCAGACATGAGTGGGAATATTAAATCAGAACATAGGAATACCATATTGTCTTTGGATTTTCTTTCAAAACGTTGACATTCCATAAAACTCCCAGAAACTTCATTCAACGTGTTGGGACAAAATTATCTAAGGGCCTATACCTCAAGGCCTGTAGGACAGAGAAAAGCCTGGCTTGAGTTTGAAGGATAATCTCAAAGCTACTGAGTGAGGATGAGACAGCAAAATCTAGGTAGATATCCGTCCAGCCAGAGGAAATGCTTGGCTGTCTCTCATTGGCTGGAGGTACCCCCACACAACACAATGTCACTTAACCTTTATTAGCTGACACTCACAGTAATAAACTGAGTTCCTGCTTTGACTTGACCCCCTATTGCATTTGATTGTCCTGTGTTGTGGGTCTGCAGAACTGGTGGATAGCACAATCACCTTTCCTTGGAGAATAAGGCTAAGGAGGCCTGACACAACCAAAGAGAGAAATTGTCTCTGCATGGACGAAATTGTGGATGTTTATGAGTTGCTCCATAGCCTCCCTAATTATATTTGCAGCATTACACTAAAAATTAACTCACTTACTCTGTTGCTCACTAATTGGGAAGCTCCTTGAGTGTGAAGTGTGAGGAATAGAAAAAGTACCTAGTGAATAAAGTCCAGAATGAATGCAAACTGGTGACATGGGAGTGCACATTTTCACTCATTCCTACTTTATTTCTAGGTAGCAGGAACAGAAGTCACTTCACTTCCCCCAATTATGGACAGTGCAACCAGTAGAATAAAATGAGCCCTTTCCTTCCCAAGTTCTTTTTAGTCATGGTGGTTTATTTTTATTACAGCAACAGAAAAGAAAACTAGAATAATTGCTTAATCATTTTTAAACTAATGATTTGTTTAGGGAGGACTGATAAATACATTGTGATAAGTTTTATTCATAAAGATAAATGGATATGTAAAAAATAAAGTTTTATGGTATGTCATATAAACATTCTATATGGAAGTAACTAAATTACACACAGACCTTTTTTAACAAAGTGTTATGATCTTTACATTTCAAATGAGAGTGTTGAGTCAAAGAAGCTAAGTTTTCCCCCATTTATTCGGGTTTGAACTTGTGTGAACTTTTAACTTTTAAAATTAAAGTTAGCTTTAATTTAACTTTTCTATGTAACTACATCATGGCTGTTTTGTCATACATTAGTAACTTCTCCAGTGGATTAGAAAAATATACCTATAAAGGTTATTTAAGGAAGAAATACTTTATTTTAGCTCACAAGTTAAAAAGATACAAGAAAGAAATGCAATCCATCATGTTGAGGAAGAATGGAATGGGCCTCAGATTAATCAGAGAGTGGTGGGTTACCCACTAGGATTCACACTACTCCTGCACCGTTGTGTGTATCTAGTCAGGCCAGTTGTAGTTTTCCCGGCTTCACAAATGGGTGAAATTGAGGATTACCTTTCTCCTCCAATTGTACATGCATAACACTTTGAAAGTTAGCCATTTTCTGTGGCTCTAATATGTGGCATCTGTATCAACTGAGGCTTACTGTCAAATGCTGGACAACAGCTGAAATGTTTGAGGGTCTAAGGGACCCCACTAGCTAATAACTCAAATGGGGTAACCCATTCTCAGTTCTTGTTTTTGTTTTGTTTCTTTGTTGGTTTATTTTCAGTTTCTGTGTCTGTGTTTTGTGTGCGTTTTTCATAAATACACTTTTCTGACTCGAGACAGAACTGATATTTTCATACATTTACCTTCTCCCTCTTTTATTTGTTTTTCTTTCTCTTAATACCCAGGTCTGTCAAATATCTCTTTTGCCAAGGACGAAATTAAAAGTTCAACTTTTGCAATGACTGAGGTCATTGCATAAAGCACATGGGTATTTTTAAACCAAATTCCAAAGCAATGATTTCACAATAATGATTTATCACTTGGGTTTGCGTTAAATTTAGCACCTTGAAATACATGCTTGGAATTTTCCTCCTTCTCACAACAGTCTATTTCATGGGTCATTTGGCATCCAGTGCATTAGGAGATTCCACATCTTTGCATAGAGACATAGCCGATGAGAATAGTGGAAACTAAGGAGTTCAGCTAGGCACATCTTAGGCACCCGCAGGGAATGTCTCAGAGTAAGTTCCAGGCATTTGATGAGCTTTGCGGTGCTCAGAAATTAGATTAACTTCTTCCAATGTTACACAGAAAGGCAATCTTACTCGATTTATGCTGAAGCATATGATTGCTTCCGCAGTTTCATTCAGGTTTTAAGTATATAAACAGTCTGTTATTTTCAGTGAGTCACAAACAAGTGACTGAATATACCACAGAGTAACCATATTAGTCGGCATTTGGACTTCTTCTTCTCCTCTTGTAGGTGACTGTGATATTAATAAATCTGGCCGAGTGGTGGTGGCACACACCTTTAACCCCAGCTCTCAGGAGAATCTCTGTGAGTTTGAGACCAGCCTGATCTATAAGAGCTAGTTCCAGGACAGGCCCCAAAGCTAGAGAGAAACCCTGTCTCGAAGAACAAACAAATAAAAATAATAAATAAATAAAACCACTATGAGTTTTGAGAACAAGCACAAATATGAGTCTAGGTTTTCATTCATTAGGTAAAATTAAGTTGACTTTCTAGAATATAAGGCAATTTATGTTTTTCATGTTTCTGTGAATTAAACAGTTTTCCAAAGTGATGTTCCAGTTGTTTGATATAATTTTCTTTTCTTACAAACATTAAAAAAATATATAAACCACTTTCAGGGATTGAAGACACAATATGAAAAAATGGATACTTTTTTCAAAGAAAATGCTAAACAAAATAACAAATCTAAAAATTACAGGTGTAGGTAAAATGAAGTCTGTATGCTCACAGATAAGAACTGGGGGAACCAGGAATGCTAAGCTTGCAGTGCTGTCTCTTCAACGATTCAGGTGTTTCTTTCCATATGTTGATGTTGACTATAAGCTTGCACTTAAACTTCTATAATATATGAAGGAAATCCTAAAGAAATCTCCAAATAATGATGAGACAAAATTCCAACTAGTCATCTCTTGTCATCAAACGAAGTTTCTAGTACAGGGATTGGGTTACACCTAATTGAGTTGATGGCCAAAAGGGTCCCATGGAAACTCCCCACCAAAACTCAGGCTGTTGCCAAAACTGCATGTTGCTCTCCACAAACTGACAGAAAGGGCCCGTCTCAGAAGATAATACCTATATAACTCATTGAATATGGAGATGTGAATCTGGTGCCTACTGAGAGCTTTCACCACTATATGCTTGTATCTTTGATACAGGAAGGTACTCTGCAAACTATAAAGAGAAAATTAACACCAACACAGTCATAAATCCTTTAATCTGCAATGGTATCCTGCCTACAAGATACGCCAGTGTCATGGTGGCAAGAAATCTGTGGGAATAAAAAACCATTTCAAGAGATGGCCCACTCCATAAGAGGAAACCATTCCCATACCTAACACTTCTTTGGTGACCAAGAACCTGAAGCTAGAAGGGCCAGGGAGCTAGGATAAATCAAAAAAAAAAAGTAGCAGTAAAACCTCATCTAACGATACTCTACTATACTCATAGGTAAGTGTCTTGCTCAGTAAGGATCAGAGAAGCTTCCTCCTGCAGCAGATGGAAGCACATACACAGCCCCACAGCCAGACTTTAAGCCGAGATTGAGAGACCCTGGAACACTTAGCTCTTAGTGGATTGTCTCCACATGATCCCTCCCCTTGGGGCTCAGGGAACCCTGTGGAAAGGGAGGCAGAAAGAATGTGAGAGCCAGAGGGGATAGAGGACAACAAGAAAGTGAGGTCCTCTAAGTTAACATAAGCAATGCTGATTTGAACTCACACAGAGGCTGAGATGCACCAGGTCCCCCGCATATATGTTATGGTTTACAGTTTAGTGTTTTTGTGGGATTCCTGAGTGTGTTAATCGGTAGCTCACTAACTCTTGTGCCTACATACATAGATGTATGTGTATATGTATATATATATATATATGTATTTAAAAACATACAAAAAAGGATCATGAAGTGAACTGTGATGAAAAAATCCAGAACTACAATTTGAGATTCAGTTAAAAAAAAAAAAGTCAGAATTCAGGTTAGGATCTCTCCCTGGTGCATGAGCTAGCTTGTTGGAGGCCATCCCCTTTGGTGAGATGATATGCTAGCCTTATCACAGTGGGAAGGGGCTTGGCCCTACCCCAACTTAATGTGCCAGAGTTTGCTGACTCCCCATGGCAGCCCTTACCCTTGGGAGGAGTGGATGGGAGGTGGGTTGGGAGGGGATGGGAAGGAGATGGGAGGAGAAGGGGAGGGAGAACTGTAGTTGGAATGTAAAATGAAATTCAAATTTTCTTTAACAAGTCAGAATTCATGTCACTGTCATAGCAGGAGTTGTCCAGCTTTTCAGTGCAATTGATTTGTGACTTGAATCAACTGAAACTTGGTAGGAGGATGTGGGACCTTCAAGAGCTGACAGTACCCACTTTCAAACTGTTGGTCCTTTTAATTTTCATGGCAAAGAACAAAAAGGTAGTTTTAAAATATTTCTTTTATTTTTAAATTATAGCATAATTATATCGTTTTTCCTTTCCCTTGTCCCTCCTTGCTCTCTTTCTAACTCCTGGCCTCTTTTAAAAATTATTTTTTTGAGAATATGCATGTAGATGTATATATGTGTGAATATATTCTTAAATGCATAAAGTAACATGTGTTACTTGATTAGTGACATATATATTGGCCTACTTGATAAAGACCATGATCAAAAGCAACTCAAAGAAGAAAGGGTTGATTACATCTTACAATTCTCAGACCACAGTTTATCATTGAAAGAAGACAGGGCGGGAACTCAAGGTAGGAACCTGGAAACAGAAGCCAGATAGGAGTTCAGGTTACTGATCTGCTCTCAACGGCTTGCTCAACCTGTTTTCTTATAGTATGCAGTACCATTTGGCCAGATGTGGTACCGCTAACAGTGACCCAGATTTTTCCATATCAGTTAGGAATTAAATTAATGTCTCACAGATTTTCCACAGACCAATGTAATGGAGGAAAATCCTCAATTCAGATTCCTTCTTTCTTATGTCATATTGACAAACAAAATGAATGAAAAACAACCAGGACAATGGACCCCTTCTTATCTTTATATACAAACATATCACTCTTAAACCATAACCTCTACTTTCTTGTTATCCCCATAAAATCATGTTAATATTAATATGGCAATACAGAGCATTCCAAAATTTATGTCCTAATATTGAAAGCCTCTTAACTGTGGGCTGCCGTAAAATAAAAAATTAATTACATACTTTCTTACTGAAAGAGGAAAGAATCAGGGCAGAGTTGTATTCAAAGCAAATCAAAACCAAAGTCTACCAGTGTAAAGCCAGTGTCATATGGCTGGGTTTCAGAATCATTCTTCTGGATTCCAAAGAGCTTGGGCAGCTCCATATCGCTGGCTCTGCCATCCATAGCATATCTAATGTCTCATAGGCTCAGACTGGGTCCACTGCCTAGCTTCAACTGTCCTTGGTAGTTGTTCAAAGGTACTAACATCCCCAAAAGCCTGGGTTCTTCGCTACAACTTGGCTTTACCAACAGAAATAGCCTCTCCAGGGCTCTCTTTACGGACTATGATCATGCTAGATGGTTCCAAGTCTCAACTTCTCTATGTGAGCTCTTCAGTCCTGGAGCTCCTATTGCCACTGAAGCTTCATCCTTTACCAGTGACTTCACACGGTCTCTCACAATGCCAAGTCTTGGGTCCTCTTAATGATCCCTTCATGCCATCAGTACCAGTACCACCTGGGAGATGTTTGCACACTTCTAAGTTCAGTAGCCAGCTGAGTTGTAGCCATGGACCCACAGTTTCTATGTAATGACCCTAAAAATCATTTCACAGATGTTACCTCAAAAACGCTGGTCTCTTCTTAATCACAGACGATTCTTCAGCCCCACCTGAAGTATTGATTGTCCCAGAAAAGCAAAGGTGTCATTGTAGGAGTTTCTGTATCTTGTTAGTCACAGCCACTTCTTCTGTACCAGATGAAACTGTCAAAACACCAACTGGCCCCAACTGAGTTTCAAACTTCCCTCACTAACTCCATAATCAAATCATCCATTGTCTGCAATCCTATCAGCATTATCTTCCAAGCTGGCACAGAACAACCCCAGCGTTCTGAACCATCAACGACTTTTCCAACCCAAAGTTCAAATGTCAACCACAGTCTTACCAAAACACAGGGTCAGGCCTGTCACAACAATGTCCCATGAGGGTAATACCAATGTCTGTCTTAGGTTTCTATTTTTGATAAACAAATGATCAAAAGGAACTTAGGGAGGAAAGGGATTATTTCGTCTTACACTTCTAGGTAACATTCTGTCACTAAGGGAAGTCAAAGCAGGAGTGGAAGGTAAGAAGCCAGAGAAAGGAATTGAAGCAGAAGCCATGGAGGACTGTTGCTTTCTGGCTTATTTTCCATGGCTTACTTAACCTGCTTTTTTATGATATCTAAGACTATCTGCCCAGAGGTGGTATCACCCACAGTGACATGGGCTTTTCTACCTTAATTAGCAATCAAGAAAAAGCCCCACCGACCTGTCTCTGAGCCAATTTAATGGATTGGAATTCCTTCCTTCAGGATGTCTATCTTGTATCAAGTTGACAAAA
>LOEQ01000597.1:315491-326037 GCA_001685075.1 Bramus lutescens | reverse complement strand
TAAGGGCTGGCCTATCAAAAGGCCAAGGCAGTTTCTTTATTAACCAATGAAAGTAACACATAGACAGATGACCCTCCTACATCACCTTACAATTGAGCCCAAAGGAACATAAGAGCAGAGAACTCTAAGGGCAACTGTGGCCTCCAGCATGGAGCTACTCAACCAATGCTAAGAAACCTGGGAGGCTCACCAGGCCTCTGCACTGTGAAATAGAATGCAAATCATTCTCAAGTGTGGGTGGATCCAGACCTTGCCATGTGGTGCTTGTGGTGGTCATTTTATTTCCTGATTTCCTTTACTAATAACATAAAGGTAACACACACATTTCCAATTACAATGCAGATAACTATCCTTCGCACCATGTACTAAGGAGCTGGATTTTACCTTTGATTCTTATATGTTTTTCTTCAGCTCCAGAATATTGATGAAAGTGTTATGCCTAACCTAGAATGTATACAGTCTCTTCTCTGCTCTTTCATCACTGCTTCCTACATTATCCCCAGAGTCATCGAGCCAAACATGTGAGGAAAACCATCTAGTGATCTTGTATCATTGTCATTAAACCTTTCATGGAAATCAAGTATCTGAATATTTTTTCAACTCAATGACACTGCACAGTGAAAAATGATTTAATCATTTATGGCAGTGGTTCTCAACCTTCCTAATGCTGTGACCCTTTAAAACAGCACCTCATGTTGTTGTAGTGACCCCCAACCATAAAAATTATTTCATTGCTACTTTGTAACTGCAATTTTGCTACTGTTATGAATTGTAATGTAAATATTTGATAATCAGAATATCTGATATATGACCTTGTTGCTATGAAGAGACACCATGATCACAGCAACTCTTATAAAGAAAAACATTTAATTGGGGTGGCTCACATTTTCATAGGTTTAGTCCATTATCATCGTGCAATATGGTGGCATGCAGGCAGGCATAGTGCTGGAGAAGGAGCTTAGACAGACCACTTCCTTTGACTGGCAGGCAACAGGAAATGGTCTGTCTCACTAGGGGTAGCTTGAGCATATATGAGACCTCAAAGCACACCTCCACAATAATACACTACCTCCAACAAAGCCACACCTACCCAAACAAAGCCACCACCTCCTAAGAGTGCCATTCTGTATGAGTTTATGGGGGACAATTACATTCAAGTTACCACAAACCTTCAGGGGCCATGACCCACAGATTGAAAACCAGTGATTAAAGGTTTTACCATTGTCTTTAGAGTGTAGTAAAGGGATTAACAAGCAAAGGACATTCTTTCCTCAAAATCCCTATGGAACGGCATAGTCAGAAGCAAACTAAAAATCTTCTGTATCAGTTAGTTGTAAATTGACATGGAAGAGGGTATTTAGAGCTCTGGACTGCAACTACTTTTCCTTAAAACTTTGCCTTTCAGTAAACTTGTTTTTCTACTAAAAGCCTATAATGTCAAAGAGGCTGAATGATGGCCATTTATATCATTTCAGTATTTATAAATCTGTCCTAGATAGGTGCCAGAGAACAGAGACCAATTCAGTTCACATAATTCAATATGATTCTCTTTACTTCTCAGTTGAATAGAGAAATAGTCACTCCGGGGACTGCAGTCTCTGGTTTAAAGTAGGCCATTAATGATTTACAAGGGTGACTTTTTTCTGAAGGAAGAGAGCTACAGTTTTGCATGGGTTGTCTTCAGGGCTGGCTTTTAGAGCATTGATACGAGAAGTTGTAAAATATTGTTCTTACACAGAACAGGCTTTGACCTCTCCTGGGGCATCCTGGCCTCTTTGCAGTCTGCTCTTCACTTCCTCCTTTAATCGCGTCTTTAACGGCAGCCCCTACCCTTGCTACTCTTCCCCAAGGCCCTCTGGGCTTGAGTCTGAATCTTCAGTCCACCCCCTTTGGTTACTACATGCGATTTATGGGATACCACAGATAGTCGCAACACTGTCTATTAAGGCCCAGGTCCCTTATTATTCATGTCATAGTCTGTCTACCTGGCTTCTCTCACTTCAGGGAGAGTCTAGTAACTGTTTTATACATAGATAAGTAACAAATTAAACCAGGGGCTGATACATGTTCTTGTCTGGATGTAGACTCTAAACTCTGCTTCGAAACAATACCCAGCGTCAGAAAAGGCTGAGCAGCCCACCCCAGTACATGTCCCATACTTCTTCTCTTCTGCATAAACTAGTGTCATCAATATGTATTTACTGTGTAGAGCTGTGCAAGCAGACAATTACACTAGACTACTACTTCTTCCAGACACTCACTAGACTCCCAACACCTAAGAGATATTGTTGGGCTCCAGTTGCTATTCAATAAACTGATGTTGCCTTTAGCTTTCCATATGAATAGGACGTATACTTCCATAATTTGATGGCCCCAGCATGCCTGATAGGAAGAATAGTAGAAAAGAAGGAACCGGACCAAGTGTGACAGTACATGCCTATAATCCCAATACTGGGAAGGTCAGGCCAGGAGGATCAGGAGTCCAGGTCATCCCCAGCTAAATAGCAAGTTCAAAGCCAACCTGAGCTAAAATAGACCCTTCTAATAAATTAAGTAAATAAGAAGACATGAACAAGTAAATATATTATACAAGAAAAGATACACATATAGTTGATGTGGGAGTCCCCACTGTGTGCTGTGATTACCATTAATGAATAAAGAAACTGCTTTGGACCTAAAGCAAGGCAGAACTTAGGGAGGCAGGGAAAGCTAGACTGAATGCTGGGAGGAAGAAGGGCGGAGTCAGAGAGAAAGCAATGGAGCCACCACCAGAGTCAGACATGCCAAAACTTTGCCGGTAAGCAACTGCCATGTAATGATACACAGATTAATGAAGATGGTTAAATTAGTATGTAAGAGTTAGCCACTAAAAAGTTAGAGCTAATGGGCCAAGCAGTGATTTTAATTAGTACCATTTCTATGTGGTTATTTTGGTTCTGGGCAGCTGGGACAAACAAGCAGGCCCTCCTCCTACATATAATGCCCTTCAAGAGAGAAGATCACAGTAGAAAGCTACCAGTAGACTAAGAGCAGTAAATACAGAAAATTGGAAATGCTCTTGGACCTCAAGTTTTTCTGGCATACGTCCTTCTGAGAAGCTGAGCGAGAAAGGAAGAATGGGAAGACAGACACACCCACTGGTGGGGGAACACTCATGACGTAAACATGAACTGGACAGGCATGTGTTATTTCTTCCCAAGGTTCGTCTCAGCTTGGCAGTGTGGCACCGTGATCTTCCCAGTCACGGCTTCGAGCCAGTTTCACCTCAGCGGCTAACATCTGCAACATCTGGAAAATGATTTAGAACATGTGAAGACAAGATTCCCTTAATGAAGAGAACTCCCTGTTCGACTTGTCTATGTCACATTCTGAACCCTAGTTCAGTATGCATCCTCTTCACAATGGGGGAGGGGGCAAAGGAGGAAGGGGAAGAGAGGCATCAGGGGAGAGGGGGAAGAGAGTATTTGAGAATTATGAAGAAGCTTGACATTGGTGGCGCACGCCTTGAATCCCAGCACTCAGAAGGCAGAGGCAGACGGATCTCTGTGAGTCTGAGGCAAGCCTGGTCTATAAGAGCTTGTTCCAGGACAGGTTCCAAAGCTACAGAGAAACCCTGTCGAGAGAGAGAGAGAGAGAGAGAGAGAATTATAAAGAGAATTTTATAAAAATTAAAATTTCCCAAACTACTCCTAGAAGAATATTCAGAAATATTCACTGAGATTGGAATCCCAACCTCCCTCTCCCTTCCTCTTTCTTCCTCTCTCTCTTCCTCATTCTCTCCCCGTTTCCCATTGCCCTTTACCATCTGAAGCTGGCTCATGTATCCCCAACAGACTATAAAGCATAAAGGTCTGGGTGAGCATCTTCCTGCTAGATTCCAGCACTTGGATTTCAGCGGGTCCTAATGTTCTTACCATAAACTCCCACTAATTATGCAACTTGAACTCTACCTTTCAACTGTCTTTGGCTTTCTTTGTGTGTGTGTTGAGGTCTACTCTCTTATTTTATTTCGTGTGTCTTGAACTTGATAAGCCACGTGTAACACACACTTAAAAACTGTAGATCTAGCCAGGCAGTGGTGATACACACCTTTAATCCCAGCATTTGGGAGGCAGAGGCAGAAGGATCTCTGTGAATTCAAAGCCAGTCTGGTCTACAAAAATGAGTTCCAGGACAGACAGGACTGTTACACAGAGAAACTTTGTCTCAAATAAAATAAAATTGTGGATCTACATAAAGGATGAAGCAAGAAACTGACTGGAGTTTTAAGTTTAAGAAACAGGTCTTCACTCTCGGAATATTCATACAACATCGCACAATAACACACATTTTGGCACACTATCGCACAATACCACGCAATACCACACAATATCGCATAAAGATCTGTCACTGCCAGTCCACCTCAGCTGAGGAGTGAGAAAATGGCTCAGTTCTGTGCAGGAGGAAACTTACGAAATCCTTTAGCCCAGCAGTTTTCAACCTGTGGGTCACAACCCCTTCGGGAGTCGAATGGCACTTTCACAGGGTTGCCTAAGACCGTCAGAAAACACAGTTATTTATATTATGATTCACAATAGTAGCAAAATTACTACGAAGTAGCAACAAAATAATTTTACGGTTAGGGGTCACGACCACATGAGGAACTGAATTAAAGGGTCGCAGCATTAGGCTGAGAGCCACTAGGGCTAAAACAAATGCCCAGTGTCTTCCTCACACAGCTGACTACAAAGTTCTGACCAGCATTTCCTCTGTGGAGAGAGGTTCCTAAACACCCTCTCTACAGTAAGCAGCCCTCTCTCTCGTCTCTTATCAAGGCACTCTCTCGGATTTCGTCTGCACCTTTATCAAAATGTGCAATTTCCTGCTGCTCGTTTTGACTTTCCCAGTAGAACGATTGCTTGGTCATGTAGGGATCATGAAGTTTCCAAATTAAAGCCCCATTGCCTAGCACAGGGCCTGGTATGACTTTGACTCACAGCCACACTGAGGGAAATGCATGTTGAGCTGAATTTCTGTAAATGGCTTAGGGGTATCTGGCATTTATGTCGCCCCGTCTGCTGTGTGACTTTAAGTAAGTCATTTGCTCTCTCTTCGCTTAGTTCTTGTCCCTTAAAACAGACGCTTATGAATTTAATAGATTGTAATGGCTAAATTTGCATCGATTCTCTCACACGGAAGCATAAGAAGTTATAATAGTGGTCAAATTACCATGGCCGGTGTTCTGGTTATCTGGAGTTATATAACAAACCACAATTATTTTGTTGCTATTGTTCACAGCTCCCTGGAGTTAGGAATCTGGGGAAGCTCAGCTGGGGAAGCCTGGTGTGGCACCTCTCTTTTAGCCAGATGTGGTTGGAAAAAAGAGAAGGTCCCGAGCAGCTGAATTTGTTTGAGTTCTCTGACACACACAAGCACACGCACATGCACATGCACATGCACACACTGGTAGCAGCAGGCTAGAACTTTGTGCAGCCAGAGCAGACTCCCCTCTGTACGTGTTCCACCCAGAAGCATTGCCACCTATGATCTAACACTGTTTTAGATCATACAGTATTTTTCTATTCTACCTATGATCAAAACAATTTCAAAAGTCAGCCTAGTTTTGAGGCTAAAAAAAAAAAAGAATATGGAAGCCAACTCTTGAACGGAATGTGTCATAGCATTTTCAGATGTATTTGAAAATCACTGCAGCTCAGCGTCCACATATTATTTAGGTCCCTAACACACTCAGAAAAATACGTACTGCTGGACTAGAGCTTGGATAGTTTTAGTCTGTTAAGCTGTCATACTTGAGGTTTAAAATTTTATCATCTGAATCAAATCTAAGTGTGGATGGTATACACTGGGAACAATTTGGGGGGGGGGCATGGTCCCTTGAGAGTGTCCCCTCAGTCCAAAGACGAAAGCACTATGCCAGGTTCTGTTCCACACACCAGCCACTCAACAGGACAGGAGAGGAGGCTTCATAGACTGACTTTCATCCAAGGAAATGCAAGACACGCACGGAAGTCACCAGTCCACAGGCGTTCGGAAATCAGCCACACAGGCACGTGTGGCCAACTCTTCCCCTCAACGTCACTGGCACTGCGTTCAAGGGCTGACTCTCTGGGCTCTCCAGTTCTCTGCCTACACTTCCGGTGTCACCCTCTCTGTCATTTTTTGTTGTTGTATACAAAGGAGATTGTTTACACCTGAATATATTTTGGTCTCCTTCCTGCCTACTTTAGTTCAAGAGAAAGGAGACATCTTTTCATTTTATTCTGTCTCCGTTCTCTTTAGTTCAAGATTATCCAGTTCTTTGGAAACTTCTCGTGAAACTTTTCAATGTGTAAAGAAAGGTGTTGAAGTTTTTAAGGCGAGCCCAGGGGTCCCTGTGAGATCATAGCTGCAAATCCCCCAGAGGCATAGAACTCAGTCCTTGGGGCTTTCTAGGAAAATTCTACTTAAGAAGCCCTTGAGGACTGCCAAACATTTATCTGAAGTCCTCATGTGATCTCCCAGGACAGCTCCAGATGATTTTTTCCGAGAAACGAACACTTGAGAGGTTTGCTAGTTAGTAAAACCGCATTAAGAAAGTTTTCTTTTCCGACGGACTTAGCATCTTAAGATTTGTTCTGAAAACGGAAGTGCATTTTCAGCTCCTCCCTTCACCTTTACCTTAGCATACATAGCTAACAGGAAGCAGGGGACCTCCTCAGTGTGCTCTGCACGCTGCGTTCTCATTGGGTAAGTTCCCTTTGCCACATCCGCAGCGCTTCGCAGACTGGAGAAACAATCTACCGCTGCCCAACAAAGACCTCCCTTCCTACCTCTCTAGATCAAGTTTTCTTCCCTCTCCCTCTTTTACAGGGTGAGAGCAGATTCATCCAGGCCCTGCTAACAATTTCTTCAAGGCACATATGGTACCTGCCTGCCGCCCAGATGCACTATGACTTGATGTGGGGTTCCATTAGGGCTGCAGCTGCAAGCTACTACAGAGTAACAAAACCGCTTCCATTTTCCTCCTGAGGAGTAACAGAGCTATCCAAGAGGAAGTATCGTAAAACAAGAGGAAGCAATCCAGTCCCCTGCTTTTTCTGCAGTTGGGGCTTCACAAGGTGTCTCTTGACTTATTGTCCCCTGCTGTGTTGGCCATCACAATACTGCAGCTGGAATGCTAGGTGGTTTACAGCAGCTGAGGGACAACCTTTTACTATCTGTGGAGTCTCTTGCTTAGACCCTGGGTTTGTCTCTTAGCTTGGGATGCCATACAGTATCACTATAGGGAAAAAACGACCAAATTCCTACCACATTCCAAAAAAAAAATAAGCAAAACCACAAACCTGACATCTTGATGAGAAAAGAGCACTGTCCCCAAGTCCCCAATAAGTACCAGCTGACCTATTTGCTGTCATTCATTGTTGTATCTCCATTACTTAGTGTAAAATCTCATAAAAGATGCTCCAAAAAAAAAACCATGTGAATTAAACAAATAGGTAAATGTTGTTTTGTACTGCTGCCTTAGTTTTGCATTTTATCATATCAATGGATGTTGAAATGTAACATTCTCTATTAAGTAACGAATCACCAGAACTAAATTTATAAATGTTTCTGTTCCATGGTGTCACAGGCCTGCAATCCTAGCTGCTTGGGAGGCTAAAGCAGGAGGATTGCAAACTCCAGGCTAACCTGGTAATTTAGCAGGACCCTGCCTCAAAATAAATGTAGAAGAAAGCTGGAGCCACACCACTGTGATGGGGCACTTCCCTAGAGCAGGTGCGGTTCGGAGCCAGCTCCCAGCACAAAAAGGATGCAGGAAAATGGATGCTTGCAAAGAAAAAGCTGACACCATAATCCATACTGTCCTGATTTTTATAGCATATATTGGGCCACGGTTTATGCACTCACTTAATACACACATGTGAGACACACAGTGCCTCAGAGGGCAAACAAATAAAGAAATAAGTAATCTTTCCAAAGGTAGGCCTGCCTGGCCAGAAGACTGAACAACATTCAGCATGGGTGCAGCAGCAAGAAAGCAAACCAGCGAATGGCAGTTTGGGGTGCCAGGGATGCTCAGGGCAGAGGTGCAGCCATCTTGAGGAAGAATGGCAGAAAGAAGACCAGCAAACAGCAGCTGAGAATAGAAGGATACAGCTATCTGGGGAACAGCCCTTAGAATAGAAGATGTCTTAAGCCTCCTCACTAGGAACTGAGGACTCTTGAGTCTTGCCGATGTATGTACATAGCCTGGAACAGTTGAAGGACTTGAAAGATGAGCAGGTAGAAGAACAGTGTTTGAGGCGGCTAAGAAGGGACTAAGAATGAACAGGAATGATACTATAAAATTAAAGTGCACTTTTCCAAACCAAATCTTTGTTTGTGGAAGGTTATTTTCTACACTTAAGACAAGCATTTGAGTGGCCTCGCCATTCGGAAATTAAACCACACTGGTGAGATGTTCTTGTGTGGAGAGGGGCTTGATAGACAGGCTGACCACCTCAGTCTCAGAACACATGGTGGGAGGAGAGAACTGGATCCCAAAAGGTGTTCTCTGATCTCAGCAAGCATGTGTAAGTGTATGCTTGCACTCACATATACATCACACACACACATGCACACTTGTATGTGCGTGCACAGACACACAAACACACACATTGATAAAAAAAATTTTAAAGCAAAAATTATATAGAAAATTATCTAAACTATTACATCCAAAATCATGAAAATAAACTGTTGATCCTCTCTCTGTCTCTGTCTCTGTCTCTGTCTATGTCTATGTCTCTCTCTCTTACTGTGTATGTATGTGTGTGTGTATGTGTGTGTGTGTGTATTATGTGTTAGAGGTGAGATCAACAGAGTACTACTGTTGTACTGTAGTGGAGCCCATGTGAGCATGGCAATGCACTCTTGTTACCCCTGCGCTGGAGATGGAAAAGTCAGGGCAACCCAAGTTCAAGCCCAGCTTAGACCCCAGAGATCGACAGAGTCATCAGAAGACGCCTTTGTGACTCAAGGACTCACATCATTTACTTCAGCCTCTGATCAAAACAGCGCCTCCATCAAGCCCCCTGGTTTTCCAGCCTGCTGCACAGCAATCCATTACAGCAGGGGCATCTATCAGACTAGCCATCTGTGCAACCATGAGTTCCTGAAATCAATCCATTCATGTGCCCGGATGAAAAATAGCAATAATGGCTTTGGGAAAAACTTCCAGTGTCCTCATGAAGATTGGCACCATGGCATCGCAACAGCCAGAGGGGCGGTGTAGCGTTTCTGCTTTACCACACTACAAATCTTTCCCAGTGATCAAGGGAAGAAAAAAAAATAGCAAGTCTTTTGTTTGCATCTAAATGAGGGCATTTTCCATCGCCTTGCATACCCCCTTTCTCCAGAGATTGTAAAGGCACCAACACAGTGAATCACTTAATACTCCTGTGTGCAAGCAACTCAAAGGGTTTCCCCCAAATTTTGAAACCACGGAGATAGTTATTTTCCTGGCCAACACAGGCTGGCAAGGGATTTGCCATACCTTCTTCTGCAGCAGCAAACTGTAGAACCAAGGAGCAGAGGAGGAAACAGTCCATGCAAGAGGCACAAGGCTGGTGCGCCAGGCCAGTGCTCTCCCCACCGAACAGCATCCACAGCACCAAGAAAGAAATACTGCACTTCCATCTGTCTGTCACCAGAAGCTTAGAGGAATCAAGCTTTCTCTTTCAGTATTTTGAAGCTTGAAATGATTTAAAGCATCTTTAGGGTTCGAAGAAGGCTCGGCTGTTAAGAATACATAGTGCTCTTTCAGAGAACCTGAGTTCAGTTTGGTTCCCAGTGTCCGCATTATGTTGGGTGACTCACAACTACCCTTAATTCCAGCTTCAGGGGCTCGTTCTGACCTACACAGGCCCTTGCACTCAAGTACACATATAAGCACACCACACACACATACACACACCCCTAATCAAATATTTTTAAAATCTTTTCAAAAGTCATTTTGAATTTTATGTCTCGGGAAGTTTCCTGTCGATCAAACACTTAGACAATAAATTTCTGTGTAATAAGACTTCAATTTCAAATCACCAATGAGCTATTACGCAGAATCACAGGGAAGTGGTAAGGAGCAGGCAGAAAAGGAATGCTTGTATGTTTCTGTCACTACCACAAACTGACAAAATTACTCTTGAAGGTAGTTTGCTTGCTCACCAGTATTATGATCCATAAAAAGGTGTTTGCGCTGTTGGGCCCAGACCTTGCAAGTTGGATAATCAACTTGAAGTAAACAACTTTATAATGTATGAAAAGTGATGCTCTCTGCAACTTTATTTATAGTTGCATGAATTGGGAATCATTCCAATGCCCCAAAATTGAGGGAATAATTATATAATTTGAGGTTCAGCCAGCAATATGGTAACTGTTAAGTAAACAGACTGTTAAGATGAAAAAGCAAAGGTATATGTTTCCCTCTTGGAGCATTCCAAAGTGATTATGATACAGTGGCATCATTAAGAAATGTTCTTCAGGGGGCTGGAGAGATGGCTCAGCGGTTAAGAGCATTGCCTGCTCTTCCAAA
>LOEQ01000597.1:259798-298255 GCA_001685075.1 Bramus lutescens | reverse complement strand
CCTCCTCCTCCTCCTCCTTCTTCTTCTTCTTCTTCTTCTTCTTCTTATTCTTCTTCTTTTCCTTCTTCTTCTTCTTCTCCTTCTCCTCCTCCTCCTCCTCCTCCTCCTCCTGCTCCTTCTTCTTCTTCTTCTTCCTCCTCCTCCTCCTCACTTCTTAACTTACTTTTCAGGCCTCTACTTTTAAAACTAAAATGTTGTAGCAGTACTTATGCCTATAATTTTCTAATATAGCCAAGCAAGGCAGAAAATAGAAGATAGAAAAGCCCGGTTGCTATAGACAACACAGCTCATCACCATTTCTTTTGAAAGGCCAGGACTAATGGAAGAGGTAAAACCTATTTGTTTCTAAGGCAAAGCTTTCTTCGCTTCCACTTTAAGAGATGATTAATGGGAGCGATTTTCTCGTGCGTTCTGCTGATCCTGCTGAACTACCTTCGCTGAATTCAAGCTGCATTTGGGACTAAATAGCATGATATCTTCTGGCATCACATGTCCCGCCTCAAATGTAATTACAAGCTTTGAGAGGCTGAATATAAAGAACTCATTTAGAACGGCCGTTTAGGTTATTTACTGTGGAACATACATACAGTTACTCAGAACTAGAAAATCATTCAGTCACTAATAGGCCTTTTTTTTAGAAAAAAAAATGAATAAACCTCTTGAAACAGAGTGGTTTTACTTTAATCAGTACCTCCATGTTAAATTTTGCAGTTAGACCCCAGTCGGAAACTTGGATTTGAGTGTAAGCCATAACAGTGGAGAGGTTCATGGGCTGTGCGTTCATTCACACTGACCTGCTTCTCTGGTGCCCACCAAACTGCCATGGCTGCTGACAGCCAGAAATAGGAAGAACTTTGTTTCCTGCCAAGGAAGAATGACAGCTATCAATCTGGAGCTTCTCTCACAGAGAAGAGCCCGGGGCTTGTTCCACTGGTTCAGAGCAGCCCTGATCCCAGGAGACTTGTCACACGCTGGTGTCTCCTATGAGCTCTGACCTTGGCGTGTGTCCTATTTCGTGCCTCCGTTTGTCAATGCGTTGTCCAATGCTTTTCCTTCAGTTTCCTTTAAACAACAACAAAAATAAGTTGCAGATTTTTCTGTTCCCTACTACATTTCAGGGACTGAAAGAGCTAGTGACAGTGACATAGACAAATGTCACAGTGACCAGTCTAGTAGAGCTGTCTGGGCCTCTGCCAGGCAGCAAGAAAAGGACCTGAAGTAAACACCACTGGGATTTTCATGAAATTGTGCTAATTTTTGTAAGATCTTCCTCAAAACATTAGCAAGCTATTTTCTTCTTTTTCCATCCACTCCACTTCCACTCCCCAGAATTAAACAGATTCTCACAGCCTTTATTTCCCCCGTAGCCCTTAGAGCACTGGTAACTCTTATCAGGCTCAAAATTATGAAGCACGCATATCTTCAAATACATTATGTCTATTAGAACCGTGAGACCAGCTAGTCTGACTGATAAATGGGAAGGGGTTTCACTGCTTAACAAAAGACATCTGACATTTCTATTATTCTAATAGCCATGTGTGGTTATGTGGCCCTCACCACATGTACAAAATATTTTCCAATAATGATATCCCTGAATGACAATCACCAGGGTAACCCTAATGCAATGGGATACACAAGAGATTTCATGCGTCTGTACATCTTCCCAGTGGGGAAATCTATTTTCAATTCTGACTTCAAGCATAGAATATCTTTTCCTGCCAGACAAGGTCTAATATACCATCCCCAATGCCTTGACACTCAGAACACTGCTTTCTTAAGGACAGCACCAGGACCAAGGGAGAACATTAACTCCTACTGCGGCAGAGCTCATAGGAAAAGCAGCAGTCAGGGTTCATCTGGCGTGTTAAAGAGCCCAGCTTCCCGTAAACAACCCTGCACTAACAGTCAGTGAATAAAGAAAGACTAAGAAAGATCTGAGGATAATCCCTGATGGTCCTTAGCCAATAACAAAATCTCATAAGCCTGGTGCAGTTACTACAGAGAGACTGGAACCATTTCCTTTGCCAAAGCTTATTGAACAAAAAGAAGCCAGAAACTATTGTCAAAAACAAAATCAATGAAGAAAAAATAAACTCCCAAGTTAATAATGTCAGGTACTATCAGTTAGCTTTCTATGAAAGTCCTGAGATAGTCAACTTGGAGAGAAGAAAAGGTTTCGCTGGTTCATGATTTTAGAGAGTCTAGTCCACAGTCTCTTAGCCCCATTGCTTTGGGGTCTATGTTGAGGCAACTCATCACACAGGGGTTTTTGAAGACAAACACACTTTACCCATGGTCAGAAAGCAAAACAGAAAAGAGGAAGAGGTCAGGGTTCCAGAAAGCCCTTAGAGAGCACTATACCAATGACCTAAAGACCTCCCTGTGACGCCACTCTGTAAACCAAGCCTTTGGGCCTTTGGGGGTCTCTTCACAGGCTATAGCAGAACAAGAACGCTTATTTCAGCTAAACCCAGTGGAAATGGCTCAGTGAAAGGAGGGTGTTTGATTTGAACCTGTAAGCAAAGCATTCTTAGAGTACCAAAAATTTACTTTCTAGCAGTACTGGAGGCTACATGGCCAAGATCAATGTACTAGAAGACTTGGCTCCTGGAAGCCTGTATTCATGGCTTGGGGAAGGCCAACCTTCTTTGTGTCTTCACGTCCTTGTATGTATCCAAACTCCCTCTGCTGTGAAGGGTCGCTATCATGTTGGACGGGGGCCACATAAATAACCTCATTTTACCTAAATTGTCCCTCAATGGAGCTTGTCTCCAAATTCGGGCACACTCTGGAGTACTGGAGAGAGGACACCAGGCTGCCCCCGAGGAACTGGAGCAAGAAGACTAGGACCTAAATACAAGCTAAGGCTCTTTTGTGACTCAAGTTTGTTCAGTGTATTTTATTCTCAGGAATATTNNATATATATATATATATAGTACCAACTTAGTGTGTAGCTGTATGCATTTTTCAGCTTTTAATAAACTATTTCTGAAAAACTTACAAATGAAAAAACCACACACTGTAATTAACTAGACCTAAATGACCTTCTTTATGGTTAGAACAACCATTTCAGCATTGTTTTTAAATATTTGCCATTTAGTAATGATCAAATAACTCTTACCTCATTGGGTGGCAGGCAGACATCTAGCCGGTGTTTCCACCCTGCTGATCATTCAAAAATGGCCGCTGCTTGTAACACCTTCATTGTCTTAGGAAGTGAGTACCACACCCCAACCAGGAAGAATGCATCCCCTTAACTACCAAAAGGGGGGGCACCTGGAGGCTTGTCCTTGAAGAGCCTCCTCCAAATACTTCCTCGACAGGATGCTCGGGTGAGGTTATCTACAGGAGCACCTGCTCTGCAGAGGTCAGTAGCTGTCCCCTCCTTCCCAGCGCTGCCTGGCTGCATCTTCTTCCTCACTTTGCTTTCTGGACAAGGTGCCTTTACTTATGTCTATGTCATCCCTCCACAACGCAAGGCGAAAATAAGTATGAGATGAAAAGGGGGTGGCTTTTTTGGATTCTCTTTTTTCTCCCCCAGTTGCTAAAAATAAATAGCCTCAGAAAACCCTGGAAGAGCTTTTATCAAGTACAGTGAGCAAGTAAGCCTTGCCGCCTGCGCAGACTCTAGTGACAGCATCTAATGACAAATGAGTCTCCATCTGGACCCCAGGGAAAACTCTAAGCAGACCTGGAGCCTCCCAGGAGTCAATCCAAAAAGGGACCCACCTTTCCTTCTCCAGACCCATGGCAGTCCTCAGCCATCCCTCATTCCTGGTCTTTATTCTGCTTGGAAGAAACAGCCTATGAATCGGAATCTGAGTGAGTCTCCACTCTCTATTCCCAAACTATGAAGAGTGAGAAGAGACAATAATAATATGATTATTATTATGATAAATATAATGGGGAGGAAGTAAGGGGATGGAACAGGTGAAGAGACAGGAAAGCTTGCGTTCCTAGCATCTACTTAGCAATTCCGAACACGGCGAGCCAGCGCAGCATTTTCCTGTGCTGTGTCAGACAGACCCATTCCTGCTCTCAGACAACAGGGCCTGAAAGAGCAAAGAGCCCTTTACGGCAGGTCATCTGACCTCTGGTAACAGGCCTGGAGCCATGTGCTCATACATGGCACTGTGTCTATCAGAATAGACATCGTGCCTTTGCTAAGGAATCAGTGACTATTTACGAAATGTTTTCTTTTCCTGACCACAGAATTCTGCCCCACAAAGACAGTCATGTTCCTGGAATCAGTGAATGTTATTGCACCTGGCGAAGGGGACTCGGCAGATATGGTGAAGGGATGGGAAGCTGATCTGGAATTATCTAGGTAAATCCAACCTAATCATAAGAATCATAAAAGCGAAGAATCAGTCCTAATTAAAGCAGGCTAATAGGAGATAACAGAAAAGTGGACAGAGCGGTGACATTACTATTTTTGAAAAAGGCCATGGGCTAAAAACTAGATCAGTGAGAAAATGAATTCTCTTCTCTGAAAGCTTCCAAAACAGAATACAGCCCTCTTGGCACCTTGGTTTTACCCCTAAGGGACTCCTATATTATCATAAACAATAAAATTGGTGCTTTTATTAAATTTGATATAATTTCTTATGGTAGCAATATAAATCTAGTACAGCTCACTGTTAGATTTCACTGTAATAAATACTGAGAAAGATTAAAGAAAAGCATGTATTTTGCCCCATGATTTCTGAGTCTCAGTTCATGCCACTGTCTCCTTTGTGTCTGGACCAATGGGTGAGTGGTTCGTCACGGAGAAAACGTGCTGAGGCAGAGCTGCTCAAAAAACAGCCATGAAGCAGAAAGACAGGAGGGAACAGGAAAAAATACCAGCCCCAAGGCCATGATGCCTGGCTCCCTATTTCACCTCCCAAAGTCCCCACCCCTCACAAAACAGGTGTATCAGCAAAACATACATGAGCAACGTGGTTGAAGGAAAAAAAAAACTTTATATGGAATAAAAAGACATCCAAAGTTCTGGCCTACAAAAACAGTTTTTAACTTTTTGAAACACATCCTTCTTGCTTGCAAAATTCAAAAGCACCGTTAAGCATTGTATTGTATTTTCTTTTTCATGCTGGAACTGAGACTCTGGCTTTATCTTCCCCCTTTATTTGGAACACAGGGCAGCACTGCTTTCAGATTTTTTTTTTAATGAATACACATGGTGATTAAAGTGTTAACAATAAGTAGGACCTGAATTTGGAGAGCGAGTGGTTTCCAGTTTGGGGAGGAGCTTGAACTGGTGCAAGATCATCTCCAAAGCAGAAGAGAACACGCTCAGTGAGCCATGAAAGGGCTTGGTTTCCACTCACCAAGGGCAAGCAGGGGCAATTGTCCATGATCTTCAGCACGGAAAACCAGGCTCCTATTGTTCCAAATAATTGGAGTTACAGGAGACAAAGTCACTCCTCACTGACTTATTAATTGATGTGGGTAGCTATAAAATGTCCCCCGTTCCTGAGGTGGTGAAATCTTCAGAGCGTGAGAGTGGGAAATGGGGCCCTCTCATGTGCTTCCAACACATAAAACTGCCAAGTGTCCGTCCTGCCAAGCCACCTCATGCTAGTCCTCAAAGGCCACCTGTATGTTTGTACAACACACTTCTGCGTTGAGGGCATCTTCTACACCTGGTGCTCTCTCAATGCGAACATCAAAAGGCATAGTATTTTTAAGACCATAAATGCACACTTTTCCTCATCAAAAGTGAAGTTGTCCTTCACATAATCTTTCCTGTATTGTAGGGCTAGTTCCTACAACAATTGTATTTTTTCTATAGCAGATTATGTCAGTAGTAAATATCCCAATCTTATAAGATCAAAATTATATTAAAAATTTTACTTGATGGTGTTGTAGTCACTTGTAAACTTATAATTACAGATTCTTGTATTTTTTATTCCTGAGGTTATAATTAATTATATTTGCTCCTTCCCTCCCTCCTTCCAAACCTTCCAAACACCCCTCCCCACTCTCCTTCAAACTCATGGCCTCTTTTTTCATTAATTGTTATTGCGTGCATGTATGTATATGCATATGCATGTATTGCTAAATATGTGAGCATTTTTAAAGTTGTGTGATTATATATGATGAAACCATGTTGCATTCACTTACAGACCCATAATACATTTCACCACATTTATTTTCCCATTTTTCTATCTTTATCCACCCCCCAACCTAGGCTCTTGGTATGCTAGCCAAGGGCTACATTCCTGATTGCTCTGTCTTTCCCATTCCCTCCCAATGGCCTTTCCGTTTAGTATTCATAGCTGCATTTGTCCTGATGGTTGACTGGCAAGTTTCAGGATAGAAAGAAGTAGAAGTCACATATTACCACACTGAAAATATCCCTGTAATACTAGAACGTATCTATTTCTACAATATTAAGGAGTCTCCCTCTGGAAGGGATATTTAATTACATGTATCATCTAAAATAGAAATCCATTAAACTCTGTCTCTGGGAGACAGCCCTACAGCCTTTGCCTAAACATCATCAGTGACCAGGAGTTCTAAGCGGCTTCTTCATAGTAGGCCAACTCCTAGATGTAGCAAGTAAAACCCTTCTTGAAATGCAAGGCCAGCTTGCCTCTACTTCTACCCAGTGTTCTCACTGGTCTCTTGTCAGTAACACACAGCAGCCGCCCTACACAGTATTCTCCCCGCTGCTGCGCAAATACTCAAAAACATTTACAACCTTGAAATGTCTGGACCTCCTCAAAGAATTCTTGGGTTTTGCGATCATAATGGATGTGTGACTCAGTATGTTCTCTCTCAAAGATGTATTGCATGAGCATCTTGTTGTCCCCAGAGAAAATTTACTGATAATTCTAGAAGGCAGCATTTAGAGAACTGTGCATGTGTGTGTGTGTATGTATGTGTGCGTGTGTGTGTGTGTCTGTCTGTCTGTCTGTCTGTCTGCCTTGTCTGTCTTGTTTTCTGTCTGTCGCTTTCTCTCCCTCACTGCCCCAACTTGGTTTCATTTTTTTGGATTTGAATCTCAAGATCCTGGGGCCACTGAGGATATCCAAGGGCGAATAAGTTAGAATTGGTTTCTTCCCTGTGGAGGAAGACCAGAAGAGACACAGTGATCACTGCTAGGCATCTCAAGTCTAAGATGGGTGAGGGAGCAAAGGGCAGGTTTGTCTGGTTTGCTGTTGCTTTATCTCCACGTTGTTATTCACTTATCTTTATACAGCTTTAATGACCTAATCTTGTCTCAACATTTTCTGGGGGAATTATGAAAGAGTTGTTCATGGATGGATTATAGATCCTTTTTGTGGTAAAGGAAAGGATCTGTCTCTTATTAGGATAAGACCTATAAGGCGATCACTACAAATAGGTATGGTCTTTAGCACCAAACTTAATCAATTAGAAGTAGCTGCCTGGAGCACTAGTTTAGAAAAAAAATCAGAGGCCTCATCCAGATTCACGAGGAAAGAATGCTTTGATTATTGTTACTGCCATCAGTCATGATTATGACACAGGGCAAAGCAAGTAGGTGAAGGGTGAAGAGAGACTCTGCACATCAAGAGTTGGGCTGGACCCCTGAAGGATGTGAACTTTCTTTAGGCATGAGAAATTCTCGGTACTAAGGAAGAAACTATTTCAGGAAATCTACTGTTGATCTTGTAACTTCACACTGTGATTTCTCCAGGCAAATCACTTCCGAACCTTCTGTGTCATCCGTCAGAGTAGTTTCCAGGTCTTTGGGCATCCAGGCTGCGCTCCATAAGATGCATTGTGGCTTATGTCTCCTCTCCCTAAAATGTTATACTCCCTGGAAAGCGGTGAAATAAAAGATGCATAGTCAACCAAGGCAGTGGTGGCGCACACCTTTAATCCCAGCACTTGGCAGGCAGAGGCAGGAGGAGCTCTGTGAGTTCCTGATCAGCCTGATCTACACAGTGAGTTCCAGGATAGCCAAGACTATATAGAGAAGAAACCCTGTNAAAAAGCAGGAAGAAAGAAAATGCATATCAAGTAATGATAAAAAAAAGTACAAATCTGTGGGTTCACATTCAGGTGCTCTTCGTGTGGACCACCAAGAACAAGAGGCATCCAAACTCCAGCAGACAGGGTCCATATGAGCAGACACCACAGTGCTAGCAAAACGTGGATGTGGAAAAGCAAACAAGTTCTTGTTTGAAAGAAGGCAGATAATTTAATAAATACTTCAGAAATAAAGTATGACTACTTCTGTGAAGAACATTTAAGAAATAAGGCTTATTACGGAGAAGTATCTCAGAACTTTTTATGCAGATACATATGAAATTAGATTATACATACATGTAGTATTGATTGTATACATATATGTATTTATACCTCTATATTATAACATGTATATAGTAAATATACAGGCCTAAGATCCAATTATAAATGTTCAACATATTCTTGAACTTTTCTGACCTGAACATCTTTTCAAATGGATGTGGAAAAGGAGCAATCATAGAACAGAGAAAAGCTGAGCGTCATCTCCCTTCCTTCAGAAAATTACCCAGTGTCTTTAGATGCAGATGGCCTCTGGGGACCTGCGTGACCCCAGACCTGGCTCTCTTTGCTGCACGTTAGGAATACCTGGAGTGTTGCGTGGTTTTGTTCTTGTTATTTCTTTATTAATTAGTTCTGAAGTTGGCCAATTAAATAAGCTTTTCTGAGGAAGTGGTGAAACAAACAAATGACTCTTCCAGCCTCTTCTGAGGAGCCAGGCTGAGTCCCGACCAATTTCTAACACTCTTCCACCTACCGTCTTCGCTTTCTGAACAGCTGCTCACCCAGAACACAAGCTGCTGGAATGAAAACTGGCCATGAGCTACGAAAACCAAAGTCTTCTGACTCTGCTGATAACTTCTGTTCCCAGCTGAGTCATGAGGCAATACATTCTCATTTATGCAAATTGTAGAGGACACTTCCAGGCTGGGAAGATATAAGGGAAGCTGAGAGGGGAGCCATATAAGTCAGAAAACTTCTTCCTTCGGTAATGTCTAGACCACAGCTAAGAAGACTTGGCTCCGAACATGCATGTGTTTTTCCACCATGGACAAGCATTTGGTACATTTTTAGGTATACGGCAAGTTAAAGTCCATTTGCTTAAGAGATCATTCTTTCTTTGATGTGATTAATTATGATCTCTTGGGGAGCATACCAACCTTATCAAAACCTATCTGCACGGTGTTCTCTTAGAACCAACCTCCAGTGACTCTACCATGAGTAGGACTTACGTGCCAATGGTCTTCTCGGCGCTAAGCAATCCCAGTAAGACAGGTTCTATTTCAATGAGTTGAAGGCTGAATGACAGCCCCACACCAGACATATGGCTCCAGTGTAAATGTGAAAATAAAATTTCATTCTCATTTTTCTTCATCTTGACCGTTGTTGTCCACGAATACTTTTTCTTGCTAATTTTTTTTCTGTGTTTCAAGCTAGAATTTTCTGTTTTGAGTGTGAGAATTTTCTTTAAAAGTCAAAATATCTAACAGAAAAAGCGAAAGTTCCTCTGCTAGGTTGCAGAACTAGCAATGCGTCTTAATCCAGCACTTTCTGTCCTGTGCACATACTGCGTATAACTCCTGGTGCTGACTTTTGTTAGAAATCAAAATGACTTTAAGTGAAATTAGTTTTATAAAAATCTTTAAGAAATACAACCCAAGTAAATCTGGTAGATCCAAAGGGGAAGTATGAACAACAGAAAGAGAAGAAAATGAAAGAAAATATAAGAGAAAAAAAAAAACAAAAGATGCCAATGAGTGAATAATTGTTAAGCAACTAAAAAATGAAAGAGAAAAATTCAAACATTACTGTATTCTAAGTGAAATACTAAGACAGAGCATAAGAAGAAGCTGAATAAATGTTTACTGAATGAATAACACAGGGTCATTGCATTGTACAGCCAGATCAAGTCAGAAATAAGAAAGGTAGTGGCATTTATAATCCTTAAAGAGATCTAACATTAATCATATATTTCTTATTTTATATTAATGCAAATGGTATTGATCACTTGCTTATACATATCAAAGAGAAAATACGAGGAATTATATATATGGAAAAGTCAACAAACGATAGCTAGTCATTATAACAGATACAAGGGGAGACTACAAAGTATTATTTGGGAAGGTAGCCAGCCAGGAGGAAATAAATACCCAGAGGCATGAATAAACATTTGAATTCTAGCATGTTCTAGATTCATCTGATTGGATGCTCCATTTGTCCGCCTAATGACTCTGCCAGAAGTCTTAAAATCGCCATATGAAGATATAGAGAGCTGGACATGGTGGTGCATGTCAGTTATTCCAACTCCTTGGGAGGCTGAGGCCTAAGGATTCCGAATTTTCAAAAATGCCAGTGACAACAACTCTACCTCACAGAGTAGGTAGAACACTCTCCTACTCTGTGCAGGCCCCTGTGTCTGATCTCTAGCACCACAGAAATACATATAAATAATAAGTAGCCAGGCAGTGGTGGTCCTTGCGAGGCAGAGGCAGGCAGATATCCAGGTCTAAGGCCAGCCTGGCCTACGTAGTGAATTCTGGGATAGCCAGGGCTACACAGAGAAACCATGTCTCAAAAAATCAAAAATAAAGAAATCCAAGGCTCAGAAAGTGTTTGTCTCACCAACCTCTTACTAATAAGTAACAAAAATGCGTTTCAAACCAGGACCTTGATTCCCTCAGCCAAGCCCCACTCCAGTCGTCCAGCACTTTCTCCAGAGCGATTTGCTCCTGGGGTGTCCTCCCCAACAGAGAACGACGACAACGAATCTCACTGCCCAGGGCATGCTACAGGGACACACGATCTTGGTCCCACTCCAGGATCACAGAGCCACAGTTGCAGGTTAACACGCGTCCTGGGTGACAGACATGCACACCAATATTTGAGAAATACTACCAAGAGAGTGGTTTCCCTAGAACTCAGCGCCACCTCCTTGGGAAATTTTCAAAAATTCCCCCAAACTGAAAAGAGTGGAAGCTATGTCCCATTAATTCTTACCAGTTCCATACTGGACATCAGTAGCCATGCTGTCTTGGTTATGTACATGGAAATGTTCAGATGGTGTGCTATGATTTGGATGTGTTTTGCTCCCGAAAAATTGGAACATTGGAAGCTTAGCCTTCTTCAGTGGGGCGATGTTGAGAGGTGACAGAGCTGCTGAGGAGTGACGCTTAGTGAGAGGTAACTATGTCACTGGTGGGTATTTCCTTGAAAGGAATTCATGCTGGCTTCACGGAACGAGCAATTCCTCTAAGTCTGTTGTGAAGAAAGTGTGTCTGGCTCAATCCCAGGGTCTGGCTCAGTCTCACCCTGTACCCCTCCCACTCACACATACTCTTGCCATGAGACCATCAGTCACTCGGCCCTCACCAGAGCTGCAAAAGTGGGGGGCCTTGCTCTGGGATTCTGGGATCTCCACCACTGTGAGATAAACGAATCTCTCTCCTTCACCTATCGCTCAGTCTTGAGCATTTTGCTGTAGTATTGGGAAATGGATAATGACATGGTAGGGCAGAATGGAAGAAGCCAAAAGAAAGGGTTCTTCTGATTGGACATGGGGAAGGCGGTTTTGTTTTTCCAACAGCATCTATCCCTTAAAAAGCTAATTCTCCACCAAGTGCTGTCTTCCATCGCCTACCCAAAGAAACCAGACATCTGCCACTAGCCTGTTTCTGTCACTAAGACCTCACGCAGTTACAGAGTAGGGCAGAAAGTGTCTTCTGGAGGTGTGTTCCGAGTTCCCATCAGGGCTAAAGTCGAAGTAAGAACAAGAAGACTGAGGACCTCTTCCAGGCAGGCCCCTCCCACTCAGCCCCAGGATGCTCTGCTCCTACACAGCTGGAGGCATGTCACTCTCAAGGCTCTTAGCTCTGCCAGCCAGCTACCCAGTGGCCTTGAGAAAGTCACAGTCCTTTCTTTGCACACTGCCCCCCCACCATAAACTGGGCCTCACCTACTTCTCAGGGAAACTAAGAGGATTAATTAGTGTTTGTAAAGCTTTAAGATTGCCTAGATGAAAGTGACTATATGAGTATAAATGATTATTATTATCATCATCATTATTATTACATGAAGTATGGATGGCAGTTTAAGCACGGGGTTACATGTCACCCTGCTGGGACTGATGGATTTCTGGATAAACAAAGGGAACCGGAGGTTGTTATTACCTACCTGTTTTTCCCATGTCTGCTCAGGAATGTATCATCAAGTTTTCCAGGCTGGTAATGCAAAATGAAGGCCTCCTTGGTTTGCTAGGGATGAATGCAGATGTCATGGTAATAACCTAGGACTGGGAACGTCTTGCTCTGTATGTCTCCGTGATCAGGCCGTCCTGCTTCCCGTCTGAACTCCGAAGGCATGGCTCTGAACCGAGCCTGCCACTTAGCTTAATTACCAAGGCAATTCAATTACAAGCTTGCATTTTCTTTTCAAGCATCTTGCAAATGAAATTGTGAATAAATGCTGAGAGAATCTGAAATCTCCCCCAGATGACCCCACTACACAACAGCGTCAAAGACATGGGGAGTGGGGGAGAATTAAGGACGCTTCTGTCCATCCTGATTAAGCTGGAATTGGCCTTGCAGCACATGTTTAATCTTTCCATTCTCACAAGGCCCTGGTTCTACAATGTGCATGCACTGAGAGAAGCCCCCAGGGGACAATAACACAGAGTTGTTCTGGTGACAGACCAGAATTTGTAAGAATAGCTAATTAAAGGGCACCCCTGTGGCTTCCAGAGTCTGCATGTCCTGAACATCCTGGAAAAGTCCACAAAGCCTTCTAGGTGTGTGAGTGTCTCTAAAGAGTCACTGCTTTCAGACCTTCTGTGACCCACAGGACTAAGGTCCAAATGTGTTCCTGGACGTGTGTCTTACTCTTTTGGACCCGTACTTGTCAACGGTCCTGAAGTCTTAATTCACACTAGTCCCTGGGTGAAACTGCTCACTGTGTCTGATCACGGCTTCCCCTGTAAGTCCTCTTCTCTGACACGCTGTCATCCTTAGCAGTACAAGCCACATACCCCGGGCCTGTTTGTCATTAGGGACACTTGGTTGCTACAAATCTTTTTCCATGTGGAATGTGTGCTCTCCTCCCCAACTCCTTGGCTGGCCCACTTCTCCGACTGCTTGTCGAAGCATCCTTTCAGGGTCTTAAGAAGACTCGGCTGCAGTTGAAATTTGGTAGAGGGAGCTCGGGCTGAGAAAGTATGAATCTTAATTTTATTCCAGATAAGATCTTGGAAGCTGTCCATACTCTCCAAAGCCATCAGTTGGAATTCGCTTGGCAACTGAGTACTCCCACAGGCCCCTGCTCCTTTCCTGTGTGATTTATGAGAACCCCTTTTTCCAATAAAGTTGCAAGAACCCGGGAAGCAGTTTCTCACCCAACGTTTTGTAGCTGTAGCTACCAGGCTGAGCCAAGCTTTAGGAAAACAGACTAGGAGAGGCAAAAAGTCTGGGAGTAAAAAGACCATGGAACAGATTCTATTTAAAGGCAGAGAGAGCATCCTCCTTCAGTCACTGAATTAACGACACGCTTTCCACTGATGCACGGGTTCCAGTGTTGACTTGCAGTCTTGTTTCGGAAGTGTCCTGGCAGTGCTGAGTAACTCCAAATTGTATCATTCTAAAAACCACCTTAAGAACAGGACACTGGGAGCCCTGCGACCTTAGCCCTAAACGACCACTTGTTCCTTAAATAATCCATCAGTTTCTTACAGTGCCCCCTCTTTTCCACAGCCGTCACAAAAGCCCCAGTAAGCACCTGAAACTGTGGATAGTACCCAACCCTGTATATACTACAACTTGTTATGCAGATTCATCTACGGTAAAATTTGATTTATTCATTGATCTCGGTAAGACTAACATACACAATGAAATGGGATTTGTAAATCTGCAAAGTTATCTGAATATGCCATCGTCCCTCTCTCAAAATACCCTATTATACCACACTCACCTTTCTTCTTGGGAGGGTAGGAGAACAACCCATGCCCACTTGAAGAAAGGAAGTGGTGGGTGGGGGGTTAAGCAGCTTTTGAGGGGTGTGTTAGACTTCTACATAAAGGTTACTGGGACACAGGCCTGCAATATTGAGTCCGTATGATAGCCAATCAGCACTAAGTGACTCTGGGATGGCAGCAGATGCAGTGTGGACACGCTGGACAAAGAAACAGTCCACATCGCAGGTGAGGCAAAGTGAGTTGGCACAAGATTTAAAATCGTTCCTTTCTAGAAGGATCCCAGCTGACAGTTCAATACATGGGTTCATGCCATGGTTTGGTCCATGTAACTAAAACTGACAAACAAGAGCACAGATACTGGGGAGGCACTGCATCTGTAAGATGAAGACGGCAGAGAGCACCGCTGATGGACAGACCGCTCTGGAAGTTTCTACAAGGGCTGAGTGCTCTCCAGGTGGTTAAGGGACAGCCTGCTGAGACTGTTGGCCTCCCTGGCTTTCACAAACAGACATTTGTTGGAAAAGATGTGTTAAACAAGGAGTTGACATTCAAGGAAGTAGACAATGTCTGCCCCAAAAGATCTCCCGAGTCACTACAAAGTGTGACTATGATGAGGCAAGGCCAGAGGAATTAGAAGAGCTTGGCAAGCATGGTGATGAAAAGGCAGGGGTATTTTTGTCCAAGTAAATCCCCACAAGCAAAGTTTCAGGGACATGTACTGCATGAGGTAGCCAGGAAGGAGCCAGGCCTGTCTCCTGTGAACTGACTCAGCCCTGAGATCAGGAAGGAAGTGCGGAGGTCTCCTGTCACTCTCCTCCCCACTAATCTGAACCCATTTCCTTCATTCCAGACCTATCTTTGTGCCCCCCCCCCAGCTCTAGGGTCAAACTAAAGCGAACGAGAGGTAAGTACTGCAGAAGACCCCAAGGTTCACGGTCTTCATTTACAGACGCCTCACCCCTCCACCTTCCTGACTGTGGTGTGTGTGCCTGTTGGAAGGAAGGATGGAAGAGAAAAGGTGGGGCTGGAGCCGCCCTCCACCCTCTCTATTACAGTGAAGAAATATTTCAACTCACCCGAGTTCCTGTGCAAATGTGCCTGCTTCCTTTCCCATTGTTCAGCTTGAAGAGCTCCTTGCTCCTGTCTCTCCTGCCCACTGTCAGATGGGAGGGGGAAGCAAGGAGGCCAACTGAGCAAAGTACTGTGTTTGTGAGTAGCAGTATGTTGCTCCTCATGAAGGGTGAGTGTCTTGAATGTTTCCTGCTTCGGTGACTCTTCCATCAACAGCTCTCTGTTGTTCTTAACTCCCTTTCATCCTATCTCCTTTGGCCTGTGACCACTAAGAATCAGAGGACCGTAAGCCAAGTCTTACACAGACCTTCTTCTCTTCCCGCCCATACCAGACAACTGTATTTTACTCACTGCCCTCCAGCTGGCAAACAGCTATACCAACCTGCGGTTCCTCAAGGGCCAGGAAGCAAACACAGCAGGGTTTGAGTCTTTGGAATCCACAGTGTGCAAAATGGGTTATGGCTTAGAAAAAAAGCAGTGAGTCCAGACCAGCCTGGAGAATACTGCAGATGTCTCCACTGGACCTGCTCTGGATCCACTCACTAGTTAAAAACAGCATCTTAAGGTGCACAAGCCAGAACTTCCTGGGAAAGGAAATTACTATTTCAAGGGCAGGAGTGCAGTATTCTCAGCAAACAGAGTGACTGTGTATGTGTGTGCGTGTGTGTGTGTGTGTGTGTGTGTGTATACATACGTGAGTGTGGGCACACACAACATGCTATGCCTCCGTGTGTGCACTGTGTGCATATATGAACCCCTAGAGAGTGACATCTGGTGTCTTCTTTGGTCACTCTCCACATTATTTTAAGACAAGATTTCTCACTGGCTTGTAGCCTTTGCAGTTTTCAATGTAACTGGGCAAGCTCACTGCCAGCAAGCCCCTCAATTTGCCTGTTTTCAGCCCTCGCTCATGGATTACAAGCACACCACCACACCCAGTTTTTATGTGTCTGCTGGGGATTTGAATTCGTGACCTAATACTTGTACAATGGGTAATTTACTACTAAACATCTACATTTTCACAAGTTCTGCGTGTTGCACTGTAACTGATCATACTACATACCTGAGAAGAATCAAAAGCAGTTTTTTTTTAAGTGGCTTTTAAAAATTCCTTATACAATCAGCTTAAAGATAAGGTGACACTTAACGAAGAAAGGGAAAGTTCTCATAGAACAGAATTTGAATTATTAACAAGTTTATTTCATCTGCCTTATTGTTTACAAATAAATTATAAGACCTTTAGTGCTTACATTATATGGATTTGAACATTAGAGGAACCACACATTTAGATGTAACCCATTCCTGGCTCTGGAGGTTTCATTTGGTGGCAAAAGATGTCTAGTTGGACCATTGTCTCCCCCGTTATTAGGTGACTTTATACAGATTTCTATCATATATGTATATTTTGGGAAGGTTTCCATACGACCCCTCAAATGCCCCTTAGAATTAGCTGTCCCTCCCCAAGTTCCCTCCATCACACCCTCTTCTGTCCTTCCCATTTTATCCTCCTACTCCATTCTCCCCTGTACCTCTGTAACTGTATTGTCTATTTCTCCTTCCACAGTAGATCTTCCGTACCATCCTCATCCCTTACTCAATACTTAGTCTCTGTGGCTATATGAATTGTAGCTTGCTTACAGAAGACTTGAAAACTGACGTCTACATATAAGATAATACATACAGTATTTGCCTTTTTCAATCTGCGTTACCTCAGATAGGATGCCTTTTTTCCAGTTCTATCCATTTAGCTGAAATATTCATAATTTTGGTTTAACAGCTAAGTAATATTCTATTATGTGCATGTACCATATTTGCACTATCTGTTTGTCAGTTGAACATCAAGGCTATTTCCAAATTCTGGTGATTTTGAATAGCTCAGCAATGAACATGATTGAGCAAGTATCTGTACTAGGATGTAGAGTCCTTTGGGTGTATGCCTGAGAGTGGGATAGATAGATCTTGAGGTAGATCTATTCCCAGGTTCCTGAGAAACCTTCACACTCATCTTCATAGTGGCTGTGTAAGTTTGCACCTCACCAGCAATGAATAAGTGTTCCCCTTTCTCTGCATCCTTGCCAGCTTGAGCTGTCATTCGTTTTGTTGACTTTGGCCATTCTGACTGGGGTAAGATGAAACCTCAGAGTAGTTTTCGTTTGTATTTTCTGATGGCTAAGGATGTTGAACATTTCCTTAAGTGTTTCTCAGCTGTTTGTGTTTCATCTTTCGAGAACACTCTGTTTAGCTCTATTCCCCGTTTCTCTTCAGGTTTTGGTTTTTTTAGTTCTTTATATAGTTCAGATAATATAACCTCTATCAGATGTGTAATTGGTAAAGTTCTTTTCTCATCCTATAACTTGTTAGAATGCCAGTGTCCTTTGTCATACAGAAGCATCTCAGTTTCTTGAGGGTCCATTTATTGTCGATCTTAGTGCCTGCGCTATTGGTTTTCTGTTCAGAAAGTCAACACCTGTGTCAATGTGTTCAAGACTATTCCTCACTTTCTCTTCTCTCATATTCAGAGTATAGAGGCTTTGCTTGGCATCCTTGATCCACTTGGTGCTGGGTTTTTCCACGAGGTGGTAAATATGAATCTATTTGCATTCTTCTACATGCAGTCATATGGTGTGACCTACACCATTTGTTGAGGTATCTATCTTTCTTCCCATGGGTATTTTTTGTTTCTTTGTCAAAAATCAGGTATTCATACAAATGTAGACTTATGTCTGGATCTTCAATTAGAGTACATTGGTCAGCATAACTAATTTTATGCCAACACCATAGTTTATTAAAATAACTCTATAGTACAAATTGAAACCTGGGATGAGCTCCAAAAGCTCTTTTTTATTCAGGATTACTTTAGCTATTCTGGATTTTTGTGTATCTTTATGAAATTGAAAATTCTTATTTCAATTTCTGTGAAGAATTATGTTGGAAATTTGATGGCGATTGTATTGAATCTATAGATTATTATATAGGATGTCCATTTTCGCTATGTTAATCCTACTGACTGTAAGCATTGGTAACCTTTCTATTTATTGGTGTCATTGTCATTTTCTTTTTTTGATGCTTAAAGTTTTTAATAGGCAAGATTTTTGCCTGCTTGGTTACTTATCCAAAGTTGTCATTTTGAGGCTATTGCTAAAAGTATTATTCCCCTGGTTTCTTTCTCAGTCTGTCATTTATATATAGAAGGGCTACTGATTTTTGCCTACTAATTTTGCATCCTGCTACTTTTATCAAGGTGTTTATCAGCTGTAGGAGTTCTGCGGTAGAGTTGTTTTGGGTCTTTTATATATAAAATCATATCAACTGCAAATAAAGGTACTTTTACTTCTTCCTTTCCTATTTGAATCCCCTTGATCTCCTTCAGTTGTCTTAATACTCTGGCTAAGACTTCAAGTACTACCTTGAATAGGTATGGAGAAAGTTGACAGCCCTGACTTGTACTAGATTTTCACAGAAATGTTTTGAGTTTCTCTCCAGGTTGATGGTGACTGTAGATTTGCCATAAATTGCCTTTATTATGTTGAAGTATGCCCTCTGTAAACCTAGTCTCTCCAGGATGTTGGATTTTGTCAGAGGACATGACTGCATCTAAAGAGATGATCTTTTTTTTGTTTTGTTTTGTCTTTCAGTCTGTTTACGTGGTGGAGTACATTTATTTATTTGCATTTGTTGAATCATCCATGCTTCCCTGAGATAAACCCTACTTGAACATGGCAAATAATCTTATTAATGTGTTGTTGGGTTTGCAAGCATTTCACTGAGCATTTTTAACATCTAGTTCATAATGGGTATCCAATGGTGATTTTCTTTATTTGGTCTTTGCATGGTCCAGATATCAGGATAATTGTGGACTTATTAATAAATAAATAAATAAATAAACCCTAGGATTGTTTCTTCAGTTTCTATTTTGTGGAATGACCTGAGGAGTACTGAGGTGGCATTCGTTTGTCTTTGAATATCTAGTAAAAATCTGCACTGGCCTGGGCTTTTCTTGGTAGGGAGACTTAATTTCTGCCTCAATTTCACATGGAGTCCTGGGTCTGTTTAAATTGCTTACCTGATCTTGATTTAACATTAGTAGGTCGCATATATCAAACAATTCATCCACTTCTTTTGGGTTTTCCAGTTTGGTAGAGAGAAGATTTTAAAGTATGTCCTTATGACTCTCTGAATTTCCTTGGTGTCTGCAGTAATGTCCCTTTTTATCTCTAATTTTATTAGTCCAGCTCTTCTCTCTGTGTCTTGTAGTAAATATTGTTTATGGTGTGTCAATCTTGCTGATTTGCTCAAAGAACCAACTCTACATATTATTTATCTTTTTATTATTTTGTTGTTCATTTGTTTGTTTGTTTCTATCTTATTGATTTCAACCCTGAGTTTAATTATTTCTTGCCATTAGTGTTGTGAGCCTTCATGATGTACCATAGGTTTAGATATATTGTGTTTTTATTTTCATTCAATTATAAAAAGTTTTTAATTTCCCTCTTGGGCTCTGCCTTGACCCATTTTTTTATTCGGTATTGATGGTTCCATTTCCATAAGTTTGTATAGTTTCTCCTGTTGATATCCAGCTTTAACCTAGAGTGGTCAGATAGGATGCAAGGTGTTATTTCAATATTCTTGTATGTGTTCAGCCTTGCTTTGTGTCCAGATAAGAGGTTAATTTGGAGAAGGTTTCATGAGCTGCAGAGAAGAAGGTATACTCTGTATAGTTTAGGAGAAATGTTCTGTAGGTGTATGTAGATCCATTTGATTTATAGTTTAGTTTTTGTCTAATGACCTCTCTGTTGGTGAAAGAAAAGTATTGAAGTCACACACTATCACTGTGTGAGGGTCATTATGTGATCTTAGTCATAGCAATGTTTCTTCTATGGACTTAGTTACACTAGTGTTTAGTGCATACCTGTTTAGGACTGTAATATTCTCTTTGATTTTTCCCAGGATGAGTATATAGTGTCCTTCCCAACTCTTCTGATTAATTTTGGCTTGAAGTCTTTTTGTCAGATATTAAAATGACTACATCTACTTTCTTCTTGAATCCTTCTGCTTGGAATATCTTTTTCATCCTTCTACCCTGGGGTGATGTCTATCCTTGCTGTTGAGGTGCATGTCTTGGATACAGCAGAAACAGAGAGATTCTGTTTTCTAATCCAAACTGTCAGTTTGTGTCTTTTTACTGGGGAATTGAGGTCATTAATATTGACATTTATCAAGAAGTATTGACTGATTCCTGCTAATTGTTTTTTGTTATGGTGTGGATTTCCTCCCTCTTTTGATTTACTGCTCTGAAATTATTTATCCCTTGCATTTTCTTGTGTTTGGTTAAGTACTACTTCAGATCGAAGCTTCCTTCTAGCACTTTGTGTAGACCTGAACTGGTAGATAGATGATCTCTTAAATTTGGTTTTATTGTGGTATTTCTTTCTTCATTAATTTTTATTGATGATTTTTCTGGGTTGGCATCTGTGGTATCTCAGAGGTTATAAAACAGCCCTCAAGGCCTCTGGCTTTCACAGTCTCCATTGAGACTTGGTCTTTACCTCCTTACAGCTTTTAATATCCTTTCTCTGTTTCGTATATTTAACTTTTTTATTATATGTCATTGGAAATTTATTTTTTGGTCCAGTCTATTTGGTGTTCCATATGCTTTTTTATACCTTAATAGGCATCTCCTTCTTTAGATTGGGGAAGTTTTCTTTTATGATTTTGTTATAAATGCTTTCTGTGCCCTTTGACCTGGTTTTCTTAACTTTCTTCTATCCCTAGTCTTCACAGATTTAGTCTTTTCAGAGTGTCTCAGATTTCCTGGATGTTTTGTGCTTGGATATTTTTTAGATTTAACATTTCCTTTGAGATCCTATTTCTTCTACCTTCTCTTCAACACCTGAGATTCTCTCTTCTATGTTTTATAATCTGTTGGTGAAATTTACCTGTGAAGTTTTTGCTTCACATCTTAAGTTCTTCATTTCCAGGTATTTTTCTTTAGTAATTTTGTTTCTTTGCCAAATTCTATTTTCATGTATTGAATTGTTTTCTTCCATTTTATTGAATTGTTTTCTTAAATTTTATTTAGCATGTTCTGTGTGTGTGTGTGTGTGTGTGTGTGTGTGTGTTTTCTGGGGTCTGTTGAGGGATTAATTGACATCCTTTGCAAGGTCCTTGAACATATTCATAGTTGGTATTTTGAAGTCCTTGTCATATGTTTTGACTATATTACATTTATCAGGGCCCCTGCAAAAGAGCTGTTGAATTCTGCTGGAAACATGTTATCTTGCTTGTTCATGTTTGTGTTTTTGCACTGAGGTCTGAGATCTAGGATTCTGGAGTTACGATTTTTTGTGGGATGGAGCAGTATTTCTTGATGTCAGTATCTGAATTGGCTTTGTTGGGTGGATTTTCCATTCTCTGGTTTTTGTTGCCCTCTCTGGATCCTAGGCAAGTGTGGTGACTGTGGAGTCCCTGGGAGAGATTGCTTGTGAGTCACAGACCAGTATGGCCACTTGGAGTCCTTGCTAGAAAGATTGGTGGCTGACAGAAAGAAAATGGGGGATGGCTAGAAGAGAAGGCTCAGAGGATCGGTGGGAAAGAGTTAAGTAGAGTCTTCATCAAGAGATAGAGCCCCCCAGGAATCCACTATAAAATATTTTTATTTGATGTCTTTTCAAACACATCAACTCTGGGCATGCAGATATTTAGCTAAGGATTTCCCTTCTTTTATATAGTTTTTGCAATCCTATGTTATTAGAGCTATAAAAGGATCTTTGTGATCATAGAAACCTTATTATGGAAGCTTTCATCAATGGCTTATAGAAATCTAATGTGAGTTAAGCCAGTTTCTCATCAAGCTAAATGCTCAATGCTCACCTGACATTAAGAATCCAATTACAAGGCTAATAATTTAGAGTGGCTTCCTAGCATGTGGGAGGCTCTAAGTACAATTCCCAGCACCAAAATAAAATAAAAAAATAATTGGTTTTGGTTCTGTAAGTTATGTCTCAATAAAGCTGTATAGAAGGGGAATCCAAAAAAAAAAAAAGTCCCGAAAGTCTAGAAGGGAAGGGAAAAAAAAAAGGGTTTTCCTTTCTGCCCTTGTCTCTGCTGTCTTTCACAAGCATCATCCTCACTTCCATCTCCTTACATGATCAGAGCGGTCCAGAAGCTACTGCAGGATCATTCTATATCTGTTTCTATTCACGAGCATCATCCTCACTTCCATCTCCCTAGATGACCAGAGTGGTCCAGCAGCTACTGCAGGATCATTCTGTATGAGCCTAACAATGCAGTGAAAACAAATCCCCCTCTCAACAGTTCCAGCAGTAATGATGACCAAAATGGCTTTCCAGGGAAAGGAAAAAGTCTGGAAAGTAACATTTGCAATTCCCAAGGTCAAGTTCAACCTGCCAAGATGAGACTATTAAATGTGGCACTGGGAACTGATAGACAGGAGTCCGTCACAAAGCTTTCCCACCATGGAGATGTGTGGCACACAGGTAACCGCAAGACCATTGTCACATGAAATGCAGCACAATAACTAGAAATGACGAGTTTTGAACTTTTAGAGTATTTGTCTCAATGTAATTTAATTATGAGTTTGCATAATCTGTAATGGCTGCATGTCACAAATTGTTTGCAAAATTAGAAAGTTACTGATTTCCTTTTGTAGACCAGTATGAACTAGCACCCCTCCCAGAAAAAAATTCCAGATGTGTGGTTTTACAAGAGGCTGCCCATTTTCAGTTCCACCTCTGTATCCGCAGGGATGTAGTGTTTTGACTGGCCATGCGGCTCCAGAAGGAGTCAGGCTACCCAGTGCAGTCTGACACTGTGGAAGGTAATGAGCGGTTCAGAGATGGAAAATGGGGGCAGGGAGGTTGGAACAGGACCTTTCTAACTCTTTAACAACTCAAGGAGAGGCAAGAAGCATGAACATGGAATTTATTGGACACTTGAAGAAGATGGTGCTGAATTTTTCACCTAATACCACAAGTATACAGAACCCTATCTATGAGAAATTGAAGGCCTGGGCACGGTAATTGGCTGGCTCAGAGCCCCAAACATGCAGTGAGTCTCAGAGTCAGAAAACAGAGCAGACTTTTGCAGTGGACTAGTCAGTCATATCTCATTAGAAGAAATGCAGAATCCTGAAAATAATTTGTAAAGACCAACAAACATCTTAAAATGCTATTTCACCAAAGAATTTAGCATTTGTGAGCTAGTTTCAAGACAGATTTGCTCAGTGGTCCCTTTTTATGAATGCTCACTCCAGCATTGTCAAAAGAGATTGCAGATAATTTAAATAGATGCTAGTAAGCAAACAGTTAAATAATATCTATCATTTTTATGTTATGATTACACAATTTGTCCTAATATATCTCCTGAAGAGAAGAGAAATGAAGTCTGTATTGTAGGATTTTTTTAATGCTCTTAACTACGTTTTATTGGTGTGTCTTCATTGTACATAGTGATGGGTGTCATAAAGGCGATGTCTTTCAAACACACGAAGTCTTTGACTGTATTCCCTCTCCCCACCTTCCGTACCCCTCCCTTAGACCTCCCCTTAGTCTCCTCCCAGGTCCCCCTTCTGCATTCATGCCATATGTAGAAATGATTTTATGTGTCTTGATAAAAATCCAGGATCCTATTTTTATAGGGAAAAAGAAACACGTCTGAAAAGACAGAGCATATTAAAGTATTAACCAGGATCATCCCTATGCTGAATAAAAATTGTCTTTTAACAGTTATTATTTTTGCATTTTTAAAGGTTGTTCACATGTTCAATCCATTGACTACAAGAACTGAGCTCTGCCTGCAATCGTCATTAGTATTCGTTCTCACCAGTACTGCATTCATCCTTGTTTAAACCCTACGGAAATTATTCTGCTGGGGACTGGTCCATCTTCTAGTAAGGGGTGGGGGTACTAAACAGGGAGAGGGACCGGTATTCCAGCCTCCAGCACCAAGCCTTTCTCTTTTTACTCTGTGTGAGCTAACTCTTTCAAACTTGTTCTAAATTAGTAAGAAGCTGTCTGCTTTGCGAAACCGCTGTAAAACGCAGAAACGGTTGTCAATTCGGACTTTGTCCAAGAATCCCCCACTTTCCCATTTCAAGAACAAACTCGGGGTCCTCGGCTTTTGAATCTCACTCCAATAATGGTGCAGAAAACCCAGAGGACCCGGTTTTGAGATTTATACGACTAGAGGAAATTGAAAAGACAAAATGATGTAAAGGACGTGAGACGGGGGACAATTATACATAGAAAACTAACTTTTTTCATGTCACTTAAAGGAAAGTATATATCTTTTGCCAGTCACAGTTGGTTTTTAGATGATCAGATTCCCAAATTGAAGACCAACAATTGCCAAACCAATGCACATGTCCAGGAGAGCCTCCACCCACCCCAGCAGAAATCTACAACTCTAGAAATCCTTTGTTTTCAAGGAACATAGAGAAATAAGAGGCAACCACAGCTCTTCACAAACACCGGCTCCAACGCCCAGATGTCAATGTCACAGCTCTTGCTTTGGAAAGAAAGCTTTACTTAGAAACGGAAGGTATGATCCTTGGCCTGGCTCTGCAATCTACAGGCTCTGGGATGTGATGGGGGTATACCAAACACTAAACACTAAAGTCAGTCTTTTGGTCAATAAATACAAACCGCATGGTAGCAGCACAGTTATGCACACAAAGGCTGGTAGATATGGGATGCTCCGTAACTATGTGGTGAGTTGGCCAATGATATCAAACTTACTTTGCAAACTGCAAAATAACCCCTTGGCAGCATTTAACACTGCCTAAGACAATAGCCCATTCTTCATGGTTTTCCTTTTTCCTATCTTCATGAGGGAAGGAATGTTGTCCTTTTGCTATTTATCGCTGTGTCTCCAGAATCTAGGAATGTGCCTTGTTCATATTAGGCCCATAGTTAGTATTTGTTAAATAAATCTGTGAATGTTCCTGTCACCAGTTAAGCCCTTAATAAAAAGCAATGTTGCTACTCGCTTGTGAAGCATGGGTGAGCATTAAAGACAGTGTGTTCTCGGGAATCTTCAACTGTTTCCTCTATCCTACTTGTTTTGAGTTTAATCATAGGCTCACCCTTACTTAGGATCTACCTGGATCACCAGAATCTCATGGTGGGAATCTCATGAAGTCAATTTAGGTGAAGAGATTGTCCCAGAATCAGCCCCCTCCATCAGTCACATCTGTTTCTAGACTGCTTTCACCTTCGTGGATGTAAAACGAAGGCTTAGGGTAAAATGCAAATGGTGTCTCTTCTCCTAAAGTCCTGACCGTCAGATAGCAACGTGGACAGCACGCAGGGCTCTCAGGACTGAGTTTTGCATTCGCTTTGCATCAGTTTCTGGGGTGAGCATTCTGCCCATTGACTGCATTAGTACCTAACACTGGATGCAGACGACATAAGGCAGACCCACTTAGATTTGACAGAGAGCAGCAGACTCCCCATCTCAGGAGCATATGCTTCAGCACAGCAGGGGACTGACTGCCTGTGCTTGGGTCACTCTGCTGACTGAACCTCACACAAAGCCTGGGACATACTATCCTTTTTTCTCTAATTAAATATGTTATTTAATATTCTTGCATGTATACAGTGTGCTTGGAGTCAACCCACCCCCTTCCCCACCCCCAATTTCTCCTCTACAACTTCATAAGCATATTCTCTCTCTCTCTCTCTCTCTCTCTCTCTCTCTCTCTCCTCCCAATTTTATATACACTGAGTCCACTTAGTGCCACCTGTATGGACATGGGTGTGGGACTATCTACTGGGATATGGATAGCCTTTAAGGGCTAAAAACCCTGAAAGGAGTCACTGTAGTTTTCCAAGTAGCCGTCAACAGGTGATGGCTCCTCAGAAGGTGGGATTTTACAAGCCTGACCAAGCTAGGATTCTGTCTGACTTGATCTGGTGCAAATCCTATGCATGCAGTCTCAGCCATTATGAATGCATGTGTACAATTGCTCTGTTGTGTCCTGAAAATACTGCTTTGCTATGCACACCCACTGCCTCTGGCTTTTCTACTCTTTCTGCCCTCTCTTCCATGGTGATACCTGGGCCTTTTGAGGGAGGGAACATGACATAAATATCCCATTTAAAGCTAAGCACTCTATAGTTTCTAATCATCTGTCTGTTGACCAGCTGTTGTTCTCTGTGTTAATCACTATCTACTCAAAAAATAAGCTCCTCTGATGAGTATTGAAACCTGTACTAATCTATGGGTACAAAGATAACAACTTAGGGATCAGTTTATTACTATGTCCATTTAGCAGAATAATGGTGTGAGATATTCTCTCTAATAGGACTTATGACATAGTCATTCACAAGGCTTGGGGCCCAGTTAAAGATACCAGGAGTAGGTTCCTTCTTACAGAATAAATTTTAAATCCAATCAGAAAGTGACTGGTTGCTCCTATAATATTTATGCCACTATTGTGCCAGTGGTCATATCTTACCAGGTCAGTTGTTATTATAGCTCACAGGGTCTACCGCTGTATAAGATTCATGATGATGTTTCTCCCCTAGGAGAATGCACAGAACATTCTAGCTCTATGAAAGCTAACCAACAAGAATGACTATTCCAGGTTGGTACCCCCTTTATTTCTCCCTGTCCTACTATTCAGGTACATGGTGTCTGTGGTGGTTTGAATGGGAGTGCTCCCATAAGCTCATAGCTTTGGATACTTGGTCCCTAATTGATGGAACTGTTTGAGAAGGATTAGGAGATGTGGGCTTGTTGGAAGAACTATGTCACTTAGAGCTCTGAGGTCCAACAGAGTCATTCCCAGTGTGTTTCTCTCTGCTTCCTATTTGCAGACCAATACATGAGCTCTCAGCTACTGCTCCGGCCCCATGCCTGTTCCCTGCTCTAACGGACATGAACTCCAACTCTCTTAAGCCATAATCCCCAAATAAACTCTTTCTTCTATAAGTTACCTTACCATCAAGTCCTGGAGGGAAAGTAAGAGCAAATGCAATAGCCTGTAATGTTTGGAGGTCTGCAGGGTATCACTGACCAACAACTCAAAAATAGATAACTCATTCCTGAGAGTTGGCTTTTCATTTCATAGACAATAGTTTCTAAGGTTGTTGCCCCATTATAAGATAACACAATATAAATCTCTTTTTTTAAGTGTATAGAGTAGCAGAAAGGTCTTGGCTGGTTCTCTTTCAGGGAAAGATTCTCAGTCTGGTTATCATTCAGAACACAAAGCTGTCTTTAGACAATGGGAAAGCAGGTCTGTGCACAGACAGGACTGACAGCCCCAGAGATGGCCATCACAATCTTAAGAAAGGCAGAGATGGGCTTGCTGCAGGAAATATCAGTATATAACTAAAGAAGGGCAAATGTGTTTGGCTGTCTGATCATCCCTCAGAAACAGCTATCGTGTGTACAGAGACAGGCGGGTGCTGGATGTTTATAGGCCATCGTTGATATTTTTTCTCTGAGTTCTTACACTGGGTCCAAAGAACCCAAACCAAAATGCAGTCACACTAAAGTTCTACATGATCCTTACAAAGAGGATGAAATCTGAAGCAAATCTACCTGTTTGCATGCTGTTTTCTAATTTCAACCCTTTCCTGCCTGAAGAGCCAACCTGCTGTATCCAGCGCATCTTCGTGCCTTAGGGAGAAATGATGCCTGATTCTAGGATTGCTAATAAAAACCAGCTGGAATTTTACATAAGTGAAAGAAGGAGGGAGTGAAGGATAGAGAGAGGGAAAGAGAGAGAGAGGAACAATGGTAGGATCTTAAACAAAAGCGAGCAATCATAACAGTGTCAGCCAATAAGAAATTTTGACTTCTATGTTCTGAAAGGCAGTTACTAAAAATTACCAACCTGTCCTCAAATAATTTGTTCTTTGTCATTTGCAATAATTACAGCAAAGAAAGGGAAAAATATTAAAATTAAATTCCCCACTCTGTGTCCTGAAGAAACTTCATTTTTTACCTGTTTCAGAGGCATTTAGTGGGAAAAAAAAAGAATTTTTTTCTCTCAGACAAGTACAATCGTCTTGTGAATCTTTCGCATGTATTCTAACTTTGACAGGTAATTAAACAGGAGTAGGGGAAGAGCTCACCCGAGTGACAAGCTGCTTTTCAAATACCTAAAAGTCATCTCTCATCTCAGAAGTGGCTTCCTCAGTTTCCCTCTTGTTGACATGAGGCAGTAACTGAAGTTCCTGCCCAGGGCCACTCTCAGACTTCCAAGCATGAAAAGAACATCAAGTTGCATTCCCTTTCAAACCCAGCGCAGCAGGCGCCTAATAAAGCCGCCTATAAAATGGAGAGCCAGGAAAGGCTGGGGCTTCACAGCTGCTTGGCTACACTCAGAACTAAGAGGAGGCCTAAGTGGCCCGCCTTGCTGGCAAACTGTAACTCTTTATCAGCGCTGTGGAAGGTAGAATGTTTCATTTATTCTTAACTTTCTAGAGATGACAAGCCAAATTTATTTAATATAGATGGAATGCATCTGGCAAGCTTTCGAGAGAAAAAGGAAAGAGTTCAGTTTTGAAATGCATTGGCATTACTTAATGGGAGCATTAGATGGGGAAAATGGAAGCCCATTGGCTGAACTTCAGTCTGCATTATTGCAATGTAGACCTGGATTCCACAGGGGATGTCATTTCTAACAATCATTGGCAGGAGGAAACAGCCAAGCAAGACGTGTAAATGACAAGTGCTTACACCGACAGCTACAAGAAGTGAGCCAGGATCTCACCCAAAGAGCATCTCAACTGAGGCACTCTGAGGCCAGCTGCACATTGCGAATTGAGCCCACTCTCCAAGGAGTGGGGTGATTTCCAAGGCTCAGCAAATCTCAGACATAAGTCTTGAAAAGCTGAGGAAAGAAAAAAAGTCATACCATAAAACACAGAGTTTTATCTGTCTCAAGAAATATGTTATACGTTCAACTTTCTCCTAGAAATGTCCAATAATTAAAGAGTTCAACTATAATTAATCTTTACACCCAAATGGACTGCCCATTATCCAAATGCAAATAATGTCTGAAACATCCTTCTGTGCTTTGACAGGAGTCAAAGCTGTGGGGAAAGAGACACATGACAAAGCTTGTGCCGCCACCTTGGAGCTGGGCTCTACAGGTAACGATGAATGTGCCCAGGAGTGCCATCGGCCGCTCATGTATCCACTTCAGTGTGACTTGTCTGAACGAGTTACAATTGGAGAGGGAGCGAAGCGCATGACATCAAGTATCCTTCAATTTGCGTTTTTCTTCAGTCTCCCTGTTGACCGCTCTGGTAGGTAGAAGGCTGAACCACTAGTTTCCTGCTCTGCAACAGATGTCTGAATAAAAACCAAACATTGATTTAGTGGTTTTATTTTCAATTTACTTTTAAATAAAAAGTGACAGGGAGTATTTCTCCCAAGAAGTTAAGTAAAATGAGCCCTCATCCAACTATGTGTAACACAGCACAAAAACACTAAACTAATGCCAAATTACACCTCTGTCTTCCTATTACCCATGGCTGGGAACTTCCAAGCCATAACTGAACAAAAGTATGTGATGGCATGAAAAATTGTATAGAAAGTTAAAGAAATAAGAAGTCAATGAGAGAGATTATTCCCATATTTGGACCTAACTAGTCCATGCCCAATTCTGACCTTTTGGTTTATACAAAGATTTTCTCAGAGCCAGTGGGAATATAGCAAGCAGAGCCCTTCCCTCAGAAAGTCTAAAGCTAGCCTCATGTGTGAGTAAGTCACCGTCTCCATAAACTCCACCATATTCTGATGAGGATTCTTAAAATTAAAATTAGGCATGTGAGAATACCATGCAAACTACAGACTATCTGAGGGAGGGTGCCAACGTTTAACTGAGGGCCCCATTCATCTGAGAGACACCGAGGTCATATTGGCCAATGCGTCACCGCCACAAAGCAGTCTGAGCGGGCTCAGCCCCTCAGAAAAGCTTGGAGCTCTGTCAGCTGCAAAGCAGAGGAATAGCAATGCTGAGCAAGGGGTCAAGGCGAGCATCCTGGGGTTGTTTTATAAAGAGAAAATGAAATGTGTATTTATTATGCATTTTAAGAAGTATTTTGTATATATTATAGACATTGGTACTTATAGACATTGGTACTATCATGATCATACCAATTGAAAATTAAGGGGGAAGAAACCCAGAATTCATGGTCAATTGATCAAGTAGACCCAGAAATCAAACCCGTGCTCTATGGCACAAAGCCCTGCTTCCTAATGCCTTTCATCCTCACGTTGGCATGGAAGGAAGCCTCAAGGGCTCTGTGCCTATGAAGACCTGAGCAGTCATAGAGACCTGGGGTCTGAACACAGTATGCCTGGGGCTTAGGGGCAGATCTGGGAAGTGGAGGCAGGGAGAAGGGCATTGACTATCAGTGCTGGTGACATAGCTCTGGCCAATCATAGTGCAGAAGAAGGTGGAGCCAATGCAGGGACATGAAGTTAGCAGATGCAGCAAAAGACGGAGACTGAAACACAGGACAGGGACGGCAGGACATCTCATCAGGACCAAGTGCTCACTCTGTAGCAACCCAACATGTGTTGTTAAAGCAGAGGTGGACAAGGGGAGCCACTGTCACAGGAAACCCTGGAAATGGAAGAGACTCCCTTACTGAAACTGACAAAATCAAGCACTCCCTTTAAGCCGGCCCTGGTGGCTCATGCCTATAATCCCAGCAAATCTGACCCTGAAGCAGGAGGATCTGAAGTTCAAGCCTGGGGTTATCCTTGGCTAGATGAGATCGCCTCAGAAAATAAAACTAGCGATTTTTCTTTCTTAGAAAAACATGAAACTAATTCTATGCCCATGCTGAAAGATAAATGTGCCACTCCTGCTTGCTGCTCTGCTGCCCCAAAGTTACATCCCAGAGTCTAAACCTTCCCCTGGCACCATCCTGATGTCCACTCAAGAGTTGTTCCTCAGAGGCACCACCATTGCTCCTATGTCCTTGTCTGAAATAAGCCAAACACTTTTACCACTTGACTCACACTCTTTAGCATAGTGATGGCTGGGTTTATGTCAACTTGACACAAGCTAACGACATTTAAAAGAAGAAAATCTCAATTGAGAAAATGTCTCCACAAGCTCCAGCCACAGGGTATTTTCTTAATTAGTGATTGGTAGGATAGGGTCCAGTCAATGGTGGGTGGCGCCATCACTGGGCTGATGGACCTCGGTTCTATAAGGAAAGTGGGCTGAACAAGCCATAATGAACAAGCCAGTAAGCAGCTCCCCTCCATGGCCTCTGCTTCAGCTCCTGCCTCCAGGCACCTGCTCTGTCTGAGCTCCTGCCCTGACTTCCCTCAGTGATGGACACTTTCCTCTCCAAGTTGCTTTTGGTCTTGGTGTTGCGTCGCATTAATAGAAATCCGAACTAAGACCGGTGTCTATCCCTCAACTAGCTACATTCTCTGTGAGGAGAGGAGGGTTTTGTCTCTTACTGCCTTCCTCTTCATGTTAATAACCAGGCCCAGGGTAGAGAAGATGCTCAGTAAATATTTGACTGACCACAGTGCGTTCGTATTAACCCCAATGTACACACATTCCAGATAGCAGAACCTGTGGGGAATTCAAGAGCACAGTTCAATGTCTCCAAAAAAACAATCTTTCCCCTTTACCTAGCAGAGTGCGGATGTATCTAAGGAGCAAAATAAGTAGGAAAACCTCTGACCAGCTCTGCTCGAGCACTGGGACTACGTGGAGGCACTTTCTAGGAAGAATGTTAGGGAATTGTTTGGAGACCACATATCTAGACCAACCACTTCATTTTTCAATTGAGGAAATTGAAGCCCAGAGCAGTTACATAATTTCTCAGAACTCCCTGTCCGAAAGTGCATTCACACGAGCTGCAGTCTAAGCGAATGCCATGGCTGTGCATCACCTGTGCAGTAGGGTCCAGGTGAAGCTCCTGCTGCTGGAAGCCAGAGCTTTGTTGGGGCCGCCCTGCCTGCAGACTCTGGGCAAATGGAATCTCTTGTATGTTACAAATCGAATCTCTTGGTAAGGCACCCACTTCTTGCTGCTCGGCTCTAACAAATAAAACTTGGCATGGGGAAGTTTCCCACCCTCTCTGCCCATGCCCACCCCAGGCTCTTGAGTGTCAGCCTCATAGCAGAACCTTGAAGTTCGGTGCTTTGCTCTCCCCCAGTCCCCCTCCTCCATCCCAGTTGTGCTCCACATCTGTCAGGATGCCCTGCAGCCACACACTCCAAGTTCTTATATAGTTCTGAGTGTGTTCGTGGCACTCTCCCCCCACATGCCAGCCCCTCACACACACATACACACACACACACACAAGATCACCCAGGCCAGGCCTCACTCAAGTAGGATTTTTCATGAAATCCTTGCCAATCCAAGCTATCCACTTGGAACTCCTCCTCCTCTCCTCCCCCTTCTCCTCCCCTCCTCATCCCTCTCCTCCTCTCCTACTTCTCCTCCCCTCCTCATCCCTCTCCTCCTCTCCTCCCCCTTCTCCTCCCCTCCTCATCCCTCTCCTCCTTCTCCTCCTCTCCTCCTCTCTCCTCCTCCCCCCTCTCTTCCTCCCTCTCCTCCTCTTCTAAGCTCTGCTGGGCCTAACGCATTTGTTACTCTGCTCCTTTTCCCTGGTTCCTGCAGACTACAGAGGGAATGGGATGCTCAGCCATGAGGAAACATGTGACATGTTATTATGGAAAATTCTTCCTTTCATGAAACCTAGCCATCTGGCAAAAAAAAAAAGTGTAACAAGGGAAAAACCAATGCTGGAAGAGAAAGCCTGTGAGACCCATGCTCATCTCAGGTAGAGAAAGAAGATGAAAACCAGGAGAGGATCAGTTTGAGTCCATGGCTAGTTAACGCAGAACGCTTGTGAAATGGAGCAGTTGAAACAAGTGAAAGCACCTGCTTCTAGGCCATCTGCAGAACCTGCATCCAGGACGTGTGCAGAACCTGCGTTTAGGCCGTATGCAGAACACTAAGAGTCAGATCCCAAGTAGAACCACGCCAAGGAAAACTTGTAGGAGACTCTTTAATGGTATTCATGGAGGATACAATTTGTATCTCTGTCTGATAAGCAAATGCAAGTCATGTTTAGCTACCTTGCTCTTCCTAAATAGAATTGCCTCATGGAAGATGTCTAAGTTAGGAATAAGGCTGAGCTTCACTTGTGTTGCCTCACATGCATGCACAAAGCACCACAAGATGAGATAAAAGTAAATGCTGGAATCATCTCCTATTGCACCTGTATGTCCAAACACTATTCTCCTCCTGCGACCTGGACTCTGACATGGAGCCGAGGGATGGAGCTGCGGTCACCAGGTTCCTTCTCAGAAAGGGAGTGGAAGGATAGAGCTGCGGTCACCAGATTCTCAGACATGGAGCCGAAAGACGGAGCTGCGGTCAGCACAGATTTCTTCTAAGGAAAAGCTAGAGATTGACCATGGGGAAGATTCTCCCACTTCATTTCCCTGAGACAGAATGTTGGCACAAGGCAGAGCAGGAATGTGCTTTATGAGAAGCAGACAGGGCTGACTCCCCCCAAACTTGGCTCAGACCAGCATCAAGCTATTTTCTAATAATGAAAATACAAGAATGTTTGTGTGTGAATAACAGTCATATCTGAGTAAGCCACACCATAAAGTGCCACATAAATTATCTGTGTCAAAAGAGGGAAGGGGGACTGGGGATTGTCGAAGCAGCTATCACAGTCTTCATTTCTATCTTTGGTATGCAAAACAATGTTGATACACACACTTCAAAACATCCTGAGCTGTGTTTTAGGGAACAATGATTCCCAACTGCCACCAAAGGTCTGTGTTCTAGGAAAGGCCCTGGTCCCATGCTTCTTCTGCCTGAGAGGACCAGGGTCTGTGTGAAACTTCCAAGGCTGACTCTTGTCCTAAATGCTATTTCTAGGGCACAGTGACAGCACCTGTGGTCCCAGCACTCAGGATCTGGAAACTCAAGTCATCCTGCTACGCTGGAACTTCAAGGTCAGACCCAGGCTACAAGAGACCCTATCTCAACACACACAGAGGCGTGTTCTTGCTTTCTCTGTTTGTGGCCACATTGTGTTCTTGTCTTGCGTTAGTCTCAGCTTAGGACTCGGCTTCTCTCACACACCATAAACTTCCCAGAGAAGAAAAATGACAAGCTCCTATTTCCCGATGTGATGAACATTTGTACACACAGCTCTCCCTTCCTCTGGGTGTTTCCCTGGCTTCTCGCAGCAGCAGCAGCTTGAAACCCTGACTCGGGAAGAGTCTCTCCATTAAATGCTGCTAATTCGAAGAGGTCCCAAAGAGAGAAGGATGGATGACTTTTTCACAAAGCCCAAGCGCAGGAACAGAGGAGCAGAACCGGAGCAGAGGGGGCTGAGGGTCTTTCCATACTCGTTACAGCTCCCCTGCTTCTTTCTTCTTAGTGTAGTTGCTGCTTTGTCTGATCATACCTATAAAATGGCTGCCCGTGGCTCCCAAATTCAAATACTGTTTGTTTGGTTTGGGTTGGGTTTGTTTGTTTGTTTGTTAGATATACAGACTCCTCCTTCCAAACCCAAGGAAAGAATTCTAATTGGCCCAGCTGCACATTCTTAACCGACAGGAAGCATAGGGTCCTGTTCCCTTTGAGCTGCTGGGAGCCAATCATAATGAGGGAAGCAATCTGGGTGATGGATGAGTAGCGACCTATTGGGAAGGCAGGATACTGGGGACTACTGAGGACTGGAGCAGGACAGTCTAAGAGGGAGTAGGTGAGAGTACAAGCAAAAAGAAGCCAGTTTCATGCTTCTCTCTCTCTCTCTCTCTCTCTCTCTCAACAACACGGATGTTTAAAGGGGGACTATGAAGGTCAGGAAGAGGCCTGAAAAGAGGGAAGCCGAACAAGAGAAGAATCATCCTGGATTATATTTGACGTGAAAGCAGGGACAGCATTGTATGGAGGAGGAGGGGGACCCACAAGGGTGGGGAGAGGAACGAGGAGGACAGTACCAGAGATGAGAAAATAATTAAAGGACAATAAATCCTTTAATTTATTGCTGTAATAAATAATAACAAAGTGAAAAAGAGAAAATGGTATTTATGAGAGATAAAGCTTGGATCATCGTAACTGCAGAATCCCAGCCTGATAAGAAGAGCACGGGCCAGGCTGAGTGGCCTTGGAAGCTGTACTTTCTGACCCTTCTGAATTATAGCTCTTACATCAAGGCTCCTTGCTTTCTCGGGTAAGTTTCTTTGCAAGCTTTCTATGAGGTTGAGTTGGGTAGTAGGATGAGGAGGCTTGGCTGAGGGGAGCCAGTGACTCTCCTCAGGGCTGCAGGGAAGCCTGTGTCATCAGCAAAGCCAGCATCACCACAGTCTGCTTCTTTGGCTGTTGTTCCTTCTGCCTAAGGCAAAGAACAGTTTAAACCAGGCTCTCGGGGGAGACAGCTCCTCTCCTTAACATCTCCCAGACACAGAGTCCAGCGCCCTGGGTGTTGTAAAGATCTTGTGTGTCTGTTATATATCACCACAGCCACCGTGTCTCCTAAATATAAACGGTATGTTGAGAAAATGAAGTGTCCTTGCAGAACTGAACGATGCATGATGAACCGCTCAAAGCAGGAAGTCTGTATTTAGTACCGCTGGGAGAGCATCCCAGACTTGGGCCCAAAGGCCAGAGCTCAGATGTGAAACTAGAGTAGAACACTGTTTTAAAGAACGAGGAGCCTTAGGGTGTCTCTAGGTACCAACATAAAGACTCTGAGTGTGCATTTAACATACATGAAACATAGTTCCGTCCTAGAATATTCATGCCTAAAATTAGAGCGCCCGAACAAAAAGTCAGCAGGCAGCAGGGGCGTTGAATTTAGCTCCAAACAAGTTTGCCAGGTCTCCCACATAAACCACAGCCCACTCCCGGGACTCTGGAACACGGATGTGTCACCTTCCAATCTGTCCCAGAACATTCGTCCTCTATGAAAACAGGGCAATAGCTACACAGCCCTCCCCTTCTTCTCCGCCCACGGCCTTCAATTACCACAGAGAAGAAAGAGGGATTGTGGGACCAGGACAAGCATGAGCTCACTTAAGGCATCATGCGCATGATGCTGCTGACTTCAACACCAAAGCCAAAGTGTACAAAGAACCCAGCTAGGTCATTCAGTAATGCAAAACACACATTTAGCGAGTCGGCTCCCTGTGGAGGAAGAGGAGCTTCATGAGTTTACAAGAATTCTTGCCAAACAAATTTCCAAAGACTAGAAAACCATTTATCTCCAAAAGGAGTGTCTTTGAGCTTTCAGCATCTGCCATCCTCATCCTCCGTGGTGGTGTCCCAGTTCATGATATTCAAGAGTGTTCTTTAAGAACCATCATTCTTTCCTTCCGTTAGTCTTTCAGGAATTTATCAATACTTTGGGGATTCATTTATGTCCCCATCACTGAACTAGAGGCAGGAGATACAGAAACTGTTAAAATGTGCAATCCCAAGTTTTACATACTGACACAGCTTAAGATTTTTGTCATATACCTTTCAGTGAATCCATTATGCCATGGTCCTTACTCTAAAAGAATCGAATTGTTTTCAGTAAAAACAAAAGAAAATTGGCAGTTACCGAGACAATTTCACTCCCATTGATAATATGTATGGCACAAATAAAAACATAACTTGGTGACAGTCTGATAACTTATGCCACTTACATAAGTGAATGATCAAATCTGTTTACTCAAGGAAAGTCTTCCCGGTACCAATCTTGGCACTAAGCCATCGGACCAACACATCCCTTCCTGTGGAGCCTGCAGCATGGTGGGAGAGACAAACGACCAGTGAATGGCGTGTGAGTTTCGAAGATGCGCACCGCCAGGCCCCTGCACCCGGAGGGAAAGGCCGCCAGCAAGGCCGGGGCTGCCACTTCTCTTGGAGAGCAGTGCTGAAGCAGAGGTCAAAGTGAAACCGAAAAGTGTTTCCTCTAAAGCGAAACTGGTCTCTTGAGTTTCTGCGCAGAGGGATTGAATGATGCTAGCATGGCAGGCCAAGAATGAGTTGGGAGCTGCCATGCACCACTGTGGCTGTGAAGCTAAGTCACTTCTCTCGGAATGGCTAGCAGAGTGAGAGGAAGAGAACAGGCGAAGAGGGCGGAGGCCGCTCGCTGTAGGCGGTCCGGCAGCTGAAGAGTACAACGCTGGTGTTGCTCTTCTGCAATCTTCGAGAACCCGGAGGGGCGTGGTTAGTAGTTACTGCATCCCCAGCATCTCCTATGGAGCTGGGAACTTAGCAGACCATCCCGAAGTATTGATAAATGAACGAAAGGCCAATAGAAAGAGGGATGGGAGTGCTCAGATAAAGAGCACATTCGAATTTCATGAACAAAGACACAAGCAATGCACGGCTGTAGCTCCTGCCTCGGGGTGTTATGGTTGGACGAACTATGTCAAGTGTATAGTCAGGGCTCAGTCATCCACTCTTCCCTGGGAAACAGCTTCAGAACCAAAAATCCTTTTGCAAAAATACTCTGAAAAAAAAAAAGTGGAGAAACATCAAGAATTAGCTAACCACTGTTCATCACTAAGCAAGTTTATTTTTTTAAAAATGACATTAAGAGGGAGGAAATGTCCATTATATTATATCATTTATATTATATTATATTATATTCTAAATTTCCAGGACAAACACTTTATGAAAATCCAGAGCACCATTTCGTCGTGATTTTTTAACTATTTTCCCAAGATTCTTACAAGAAGGGCCTAGGAGAGGTCTCCATACAGGCAAAAGTGCCTGTTGAACAAGCCTGACAAGCCAAGTTCAACCCCAAGAAGCCAGGCCTGCTTCTGTAATTCCAGCCTCCTATGGTGAGATAGGCAATGGAGACATAATTAGTCATAAGCTTATGGGCCATCTAGCTGTCTTAGGCTTCACAGAAGCAAGGGAGACACTGCCTCAAAGTGGAAGGGAAGAAACAGCCCCTGAAATCTGCCCTCTGACCCCCACATCTGTGTGCCCACACACACTGAAGTAAATACATTTGAATTCTTTGGGGTGAGAAGAGACAGTGGCCCTTCTAGTGGATCAGAATTCAATTCCCCACATCTGGAGACTGACAAGTGTCTGTCACTCAAGCTCCAGTAGGATTCTAGGCTTCTGGCCTCCATGGCTACCTGCAGACATGCATACATACCCCTCCATCCACACACACATAAGTAAATAAATAACTTTTCCTAAATAAGAAAACTTCAACTGGAATAGATGTTATCAGTATGCTTCTCCTTTTAGAGTGGCCTATTCTCTTCATTTATCTATTTAGATTTTTTTCTTGTGAAATAATACTTTTATAACAAAGCTCTCAGCCACACGCCGCAGTCACATGTACCACTTTTTGCTCTCTTGCCTGACTACTAAAGACGCCCCCCTGATGTAGGAGGGTCATCTGTCTATGTGTTACTTTCATTGGTTAATA
>LOEQ01000597.1:213821-224033 GCA_001685075.1 Bramus lutescens | reverse complement strand
GCTAGTTCCAGGACAGGCTCCAAAGCTACAGAGAAACCATGTCTTGAAAAAAAAGAACCAAAAACAAATAAACAAACAAAAAAGAATTGTTGGGGAGACTGGAAAGGTGGCTCAGCCGTTAAGAGCGCCGGTTACTCTTCCACGGGTCCTGAGTTCAATTCCCAGAAATCGCATGGCTCACAAGCATCTGTATTGGGATCCGATGCCCTCTTCTGACATGCAGGCATACATGCAGGCAGAACACTGTATGCATAAAAAGTTTTTTAAAAAGAATTGTTGGTTAGACACTCATTTTGTGAGATGATGTCTAGGGAACCTGAGAGCGTCACTTCATTGGCTGGTGATTGTGTATCCATAAAGAAAGCCCTTCAGCATGGGCAGCAAGCCTCACCCATCTGATGTGATGTCCCCCACTGTGGAAGCTGTCATGTGGGCAGAATCTATACCAGAGCCAACAAATAGGTCAGTTACCTGTGTTAGAGACCAGGATAGCTCCCTTAGCATGGGAAGTCTTAAGTGAGTTTTATTTTGGTCTCTGTTAATGACACAGGTAATAACTTTGTAACAACACCGCTCTTCTGAACTCACATCTCTGATAGTTCAGATGGATAGATTGCTGCTTCCTAAAATCTAAGAGAAGTTGTCGGTAACAAGGAAGGAAAAATGATCTCCTTATGGCTCTAATGTGTGGATAGCACCCAACAGGGCCCAAGCTCTTTGTCCTTTGGTTTTTTTGTTGTTTTTGTTTTTGCCCCAGACCTTTTGCAAATTCTTTAGTCCTCCCAAATCTTAAGTTTTCTACCGAAATTTCCACTCAAAACTGCAAGCTAAAAGCTAAGACCTCTTGATGAAAATGGTATACAGTCAGTCATGCAGTTGGCTATATTGGATTATATACCCTTTAAAAAACAAACAAAAACACTGCCCCTCTGCTGGCCATTTGACTGACTGAAAGTAACTAATTCAGTATATTCACCATTTCAACAATGCCTTCTGCTCTCTGAGCTGAGCAGCCCTTGGCTGCCATTTTTACTGTCATCCACCACATATTTGAGCTCTTCAGAGGAGAATGAAGCTATTTAAAGGAAAATCAGATCATAAAAGCCGAGAGAGAGCACTGTATTACTTTGTGTGAGCAGACTTTTTACAACAGTGCGGCTTTGTAGTTTAGTTACCCAAAGGCAACAGGCAGGCGGGTCCTGGTGAGCCTGTGGTCTCGCCAGCGCCCACTTAGAGCTGGCATCTGCTGGCCTAGGGTAAAGCCAGCCAGGGACCCAGGCAAGCAGTGTCCTGTTGGAGACCTTAACTGCGCTTTCCACTACAGCCTTGGAATTTTCCTAAGGCAGTTTCACAGCTGGAATGTTAAGGAAGGTTGGCCCTTCAATAAAATGGCAGTAAATCTTAGAAACATTGTGCCTTTTTGTTGTTGTTGTTGTTGCTGTTGTTTTAATTAACCTGGCATTTCTCTACTAAACCATTAACAAATTGTTGGCTGCTCCCCACCCCCTTTTCATTCTTAATGGTAATACTGAACAAAGAATAATTATGAAGTGGTTTTTTTGCATATTACAAATTTGGGTGATATAAATATGTCACAGAATATTTATTTACATCTTGTATTTTGTTCATAAAAGTGTGCATGCACACGTCCATCTAAGGTGCAGTTCCTTTACTGATATGACTGAGCGTTGCTTTGTTTGTGTTCTGTTGACACATTTCTTAGAGGCAACCTTCATATCCCATGCTCCTTTCCAGGCTTCAGAGACACCATCATGCTTGGAAGCCTCCTTTGGAAGCTGTCACACTCCAAAATGCCACTTACTGAGCCTGTAGCTTTTCTCTTGAAAAGCTGGTTTTAATGACTGCTATTGGAACAGTCTAGTCAAGCCCTGAATGTGACAGTCCCTTATTTTAAAGTGTCAAACCTGTTCACTTTTTGATTGACAAGAAAAACTGTGGTGTTTTGGAGGGAGTTCCTTAGCATGTGCTTGAGAAGCTTCCCATTGAGAAAAATGTTGCACAGTTACATAAACCAACCATGAAACCTAAAATTTTGATTTTGATGACTCCCCCAGAACCCTTGATATTATAACAATCCATGGCTCCCTGAATTGTGCACAGCAAATGAACAGTAGGCTGCAGCGGTTCTCCTGCCTCCAAAAGAATCTTTTAAACGGACGATTTCACCATACAGCACCAGCAGAGGGAATGGGAACAAGGCAGAGTTACCTGCTGCTCCGACGCAAATCAGAAACACGAATTGTCTGAGCTTGCAAATTATTTAGAGTTTTCAGTGGATCCTCCCAATTGATGCGAGCAGTTCTGCTAGTTTGCCCATCATTCATCCATTTAACCAATATTACTTCTACTTTTCATCCCTAGTGCTGTAACCCAGCTAGTCTACAAAAGGATGATCCCAAGTATGTAGGCGTTGAATAAATTGTTTTATAAAACAGTCACCTGCTGCTGTCTCAACCTCCCCATCCCCAAAGCTTAGCATAGGGTGAACTTCCTGTTGCTGACTAGCCCCAGCCAGTGACTGTGGCGGGACTGCAGCTTTGGTCCCTGACCTACGCTAAACCATATGCTCTCTGAAGGCAAGGGAGTGTATTGTTCTACAAGGGACAAACAAAATTCTAAGACCTTTCTTCATGTTGGGTCCTGTCCCTGAGTAAGATGCTGTCCATGACACTGGAGTTAGCTGAGTAAGCACGGGCAGACTGTGAAGTGGGATGCTAACTTCTTATAGGGCTGCAGTGAAGATGACAGAAATCCCCATGTATAAGATGCGTGACCCCAGTACAGGTAATTAGTTATTATTATCGTGGTGACTGAAGAGCATTTTTTTGTTTGCTTTTGTTTTTTTCCAGAAAGAGCAAAGACAAACATAACTTGTGTTGAATCTGGGAGGAGGTAAGGGATCAGATCTTCCCAGGGTCCTGCTACCTTAGGGGTGTGGTGAGGTCTGTAGCTTTTTGTCTCTGCCTAGATTAGAAAACCCCAGTTAGTGATTTCTGCAAGCAATTGCTTAAGGCAACCTTGTAAGTGGCCACTTAAACCTAATCAATAGGGCTTTATGCACAAACCACAGAAAAGAATATGATTGTATTCAGCTCCTGAGTAGGGTGGTGAATGTTTGCTTACCTTCAAGTGGAATTTAGAGACACTGTAATATTACAGACCTAACCCCAGGCTGTTTATAAAGAAATCATATTTGGTGATTAAATAGTGAAAGGTGTAATTCTTAGAATAATAGAAGGTTTCTGTGTGCTGGCATTAGGAGGGAGGCCGTTCTGCTGAGCAACCAAGCAGCTCATGGAGCAAAGGCTGCACAGAAATAATTACCCTTCCAGGAGGGATCTGGAGGGTGGCTCTTTAAAGATGTTCTTTAATGCCACCCTTATTTCTTAAGGCTAGGATGTTTAAACCGTCTTAGAGCTTACAAATACCCATTTGTTCTATTTTACATTTTTGTAGTAAGCCCTGGAACGTAACGAAAACATTTTCAGTCCTGAGCGCCTTTGTCTTTGGAAACGCGAAGAAACATTAGGATAATGATCTTTGTACCCCTTATAAGAAAACCCTCTGTGTGGAGCAGATGTGAAAGATTTTACACTTTCACGATAGAAATGCAATGGAGCGCTTGGTGGCACGTGCCGTGCGCCATCTGTCCCAGCCCTGGGAGAGCAGAGGCAGGTGGGTCTCCGTGAGTTCGCAGCCAGCCTGGGCTACATAGTAAGCTTCAAGCCAGTCAGGGATAGGTAATGATTTTATGTATATATATTACATATATGAGTAAATGTATGTGTGTGTGTGTCTTCATTCCCTTGCTAGAGCTTTCACACAATCTCTCAAGTATTTTAATGAAATGAAATAGACAAGCTGATTTGATATTCCCACATGGAGAATTTCTCTGCTTATTATTATTTTTTAAAGATTTATTCATTTATTAACTATACAGTAGTCTGTCTGCATGTGTGCCTACAGGCCAGAAGAGGGGACCAGATCTTACTACAGATGGTTGTGAGCCACCATGTGGTTGCTGGGAATTGAACTCAGGACCTCTGGAAGAGCAGTCAATGCTCTTAACCGCTGAGCCATCTCTCCAGCCCCCTTCTCTGCTTATTATTATTTAATAATTGTAAGTCTTCCATTTTCTTCTATATCCCAACAGGATTTATGTATTCTCTGGCAATTTGAAGGCTTGGCAGAATTTTTTTTTTTTAGAGTTACCCATGTGGAAAGCAATGCTTTCTGAATCAATGGGTCCCACTAACATGCTGTGTGTTCCTGTCTGCTAAGGTATTCCACCTAAGGAAGAACACTGGAGAACCTTTATTGAGACGAGCCCAGGTTTTAGTGGGAAAATTACTCTGCCAGGAACAGAGCGTGGCTTTCCGCTAGTAAAATGTTTGTTCCCTTTATTCTCTTGACTTGGTAATGGCCCTCCCTCCCTCCCTCTCTCCCTCCTTCTCCCCTCCCCCATTTTTCAAGGCAGGGTTTCTCTCTGTGTAGCCCTAGCCCTCCTGGAATTCATTCTGTAGATCAATCAGGCTGACCTCAAACTCAAAGAGATCCACCTGCCCCTCTGTCCCGGGTGCTGGGATTAAACGTGTTTGCCACCACTACCGGGCCAATGATGAATGAGTCTCTTAAGTGCAAAACTTTCTAATCAGAATCTTCGTCATCTCATATGAAGCTTTCGCATCCCTGGGGGGTTCTGATTCTTATTCTGTGTACCGTGTGAATTATTAGAGTCAAGGAGGCGGGTGGGGATGGGGTCACCTTCCACCTCTGAAAGTTACCAGCCTCCTGTTCTAGTCTCCCTTTTGCAAGATAATTAGGGAAATGTCCTTACTTCTGTTGAAAACAGTCTCCAGCTACTATTTTGGACTTTTTAAAAATAGGCTTTCACTTAATTGTGAAGGTTTCCACTTTGAAATTATAGGTTATTTTTCTTGTTCCCCCTCAAAATTTTACAGTAAACAAATTCCAGTATAATGCCCTGCACTGCGGCCAGTGAGATGGCGCGGCCTGTTAAGGTTCTGGCTTCTAAGGCTGGTTGAGCAGTGTTTGATGCTTGGGTCACAAATGGTGGAAGGAGAGGGACAACTCCTATAGTTATACTCTGGCCTCTGCATCCATCCATAGTGCGTGCACACTTGTATACAAACACAAAATGAATAAGTAGATGTTTAAAAAAAAAAAAAGAAAGCTTGTTGTGAAATACTATACTCAAGGAGACCATTCCCATTTTCCAGAAATTTGCTGTTTGCTGAAACTGCAGTCTTTATGTGCATTCCCCATACATGGCCCCTCCCAGCTGCCCCAGACCGACTCCTCCCTTAGTCCTTCTCAAGGGGAGAGGTGAAGGACTCTGCAGTTCAGAGTACTGCTGTGCTTCCAGAGACGTGGGTTCAGTTCCCAGCACCCACATGGCAACTCAAACCATCTGTAAGTCCAGTTCCAAGGGATCTGACACCCTCATACAGACGTACATGAAGGCAAAACGCCACGCACATAAATTAAAAATCATTTTAAAAAATAGTTTTAGGGAAACGATGCCTTCTAGGTGGAGCCCCCTACTGGTGGTTGTTGGGACTGACAGGCAGGAATGGAAGGAGTAAAATAAACCAAGCTTCCCTTTGATGAGTTGTCAGATCTAGGTTCTATACTTAGTATACAAATTATCTTCCTGAGTTCCCACACCGTCTACCGTTTTGTGTGTAACGTGGAGAAGCTGTGATTTCCCCCATGCTACAGAAGCAGGCAGGAACGTAATAACATTAAGTTGCTTTCTTGAAAGTACAATTACAGTAAATGGCTAATGGAGTTCTTGATTTTAGGATTGCTTTATTTGTTTGCTTGTTTGTTTTGGTTGGTTCGGTGGTTTAAGGGTTTTGTTTCGGGGGCTTGTTTTGTTTTAGTTTCTATGTGTCTGTAAAGCAGCGAGAGAGGGAGAGAGGTGGCTAGGATACTGAAGATGAGCCCTCAGTTGATTTATGAATTAAAAATCTTTTTTGCAGTCGGTTAGTAAGTATGTAATCTCTGCTTATGAAATTAGCTGGGTACAGCAGAGAACCCTTTGAAAGCAGACAGTTTACTGGCTCCTTTTAAGAAGGAAAATGGCCAGATGAACATCTGCCCTTCTCTTGGGCCACACACAAAGCAGAGTCCGGCTCCAGCCCCAGGCTCACACATGTGTGCCGCTCCCTGCTAGGGTCTCCTCTCCCTTGGCTTGTTTGCTGCCATACAGAGATGAGACCCTCATTCTTTGCAGGTGGATCAATATTTACAGCCGTTGAGAAATTGCTGGCTCCCTGTTCTTTAGGCTGCTGGGTAACAAAAGCCTCCTGTCTTCCCCGGGGTTCTCCCCATCTGCTAGCACGGGGTTCTCAGGTGGCCAGCATCACCCTGAGCCCAAGACAAGGCCAGTCCAAAGGAAGTCTGTTTGCAGGGCTTACAACCGTCTCCCTGTTTGCTAGGAAGACAAATAACTCTGTGACATGAAGGCATCAGCCCCAGAGGTAGCCATGTCGTTCACAGTGGACATTCATTTTCCCATCTCCGTTCTCACGGTCCCCTCAGCATCCTGAGGTGTGCTCAGCCGCTGTGCAATTATAGCTGCTGAAGATACTGCACGGTAAAATTGAAGGTTAGATAGGTACATATTAACAGGGTGGTGCAAATAAGTAAAGAAATAGAGGCATGATCACAACTTTTTTAAAATTAATGAATGTGATTTGGCTTTAATTACTTAAAAAATATGTACGCCTAACAAGCTTCCTCCATCTGACTTTTTTATGCTGACCACGGCACATTTTTCTTCCAACGATTGCACAACTCAGCTTTATCATTAAGCAGATGGTTTCTATTAATCCTCGAGGAAAGTAAATGATTACAATTAGTCAACTACTCAAAACTCAAGGATTCTAGGGGTTTGTCTTGTTATTTCAGGCATGAATCCATGTGTTGCCCTCTCCCTGACAGTCATGGTGTCTCCTGGAGTTCTCAAACCTCCGGTGAACCCCGGTTGCCTTTGCTGGCTCTGAGTCTCCTTGCTTCTTGTTTCAGAACTTGAGTATGGGTGGAAACAGTCTAGATAAATTTGAGCACAGCTAACGATAGTTCAAGAACTGTAAATTCAGGTAATACTCGAGGGGCTATTTCTTTTAAACAAACACCATGTTGCATATCACGGGAGTCTTAAGTCAGAAAGGTCACCATGAATTCAAGGCCTGGGCTACATTCTACAAAGTAAAACCCCGTTAGCAGAAACAAAGCAAAACACGGTAACACCACATAATGCTTTTCTTCCTCATCCCATCACACAATATACATAAGATGTGCAAACAAGTATTTCAGCAGATTCAAAGAAAGGACAAAGTGTGGAGACTGTCCCATTCGTCTCTCCCACACCTATACACCAAAGTTGGTAGCAGGTTTCTCCCAACTTATTGGCCTCAAGCAAGCGACACTACTTTCATTTTGAAGTTTAGTCATACTTGACACATGTCTGGTTGGGTTCCTGCATGTGCTCTCCAGATGCTTACAGAGGGGGGTCCCAAGTCCAAGCCTTAGTTATCCATGACACCTGTGGCCCAGAGCCAGGTGCTCCTCTCCGCACACAGAAGGGTACCTAGAGAGAATGAAAGCAAGGCTAGCGGTGGCATTGAAGCCAGAAAGATGAGATGTGACCAGTTGTCGGCATGGTAGCCCCAAAGCTGGGGAGGGTCAAGGACTGCTCAGGAAATTAGATGTTGCCAAGGGTACATTTCAAGGCAGAGTAGCAACAGGTCAGATAGGCTGGTGGGCTGGGGCCAGTTAATGATGCCCTTCCGAGCTGTGTGAGAGGGGTCAGATGTTATCTGGCAGGGACTTTCTTTGTGGGAGCAGTCTGGAGGATGGAGAGATTAGAGGAGGCGAGGCCAGGCTGCGGCACAACTAAGTCGTTCTCTACAGAAGTAAGCGTTCGCAGGCTTCTGGTTCAGATAGCCATGCGTCCCATGAGACAGGGCTGGGAGGGACAAGCTCAGCCTCAGGACCCTTGAGTCACCCAGGTGGAGGTGTCCATAGGCCGTGGCAGTCCTGGGTCTAGGGCCTAAGGGAGAGACAGAGCCTGGAGTCCCAGGTAATCCTTGTACTGAGTACTCAGCACATGGCTCGGGAGACTGTCAAGATGAGCTTTGGGCAGCCAGCCTCTCCTGCTGTCCCCCTTGTTAACTTCGTTCTACATGGGTGTGGAGTCCTTTGGAGCTTGTCTGGTCCAAGCGTCCGGCCTTCACACCATACAGACCTAGGAATGAGGCCCACTGGGATGGGTGAGAGCTGTTGATTGCTGTGCTGGTGATGCTCTTCTTCCACCTTCCTGTGAGGTCTCGGATTTAGGAATGTAGGAGCCATTCTTCCGCCAAGACCAAAGGTTGTGTCTTCAGACACTCAGTGTGCGTCTTTCCTGGTAGGTGGGGTAGACAGGGCAGAGCCCTCTTAGCATCTGTAATGATGACTTCCAGCTTGCTCCCCTCCCAAGGCTGCTCTCTAAGGACCAGCTCAGAATCCACCCGTTCCTTTGAACTTACCTCCCACAAGCCAGCCAGCCCGCGCTCCTCAGAACCCCAGTAGTGTTTATTATTTTATCTCTTCTTTAGCACTTAGCATCCACACATGGCGGAGTTAGTCATTCTGGTCCGTGTCGATGCCTTATTGTGTACTCCTGGGGGAAATCTTCACAGATCCCCAGTTCTGTTTTCCATATTGTCTTATGCCTAGAAACACATAATAATTTGTGTTAATATTCTAGGGTGACCTAAAGTATGTGTTTTTCTACTCCACATACTATAAGTGTGTAACCTTGGTCTCATACATAAACACTATCAATTATAAGCAGCTCCCTTTATGATATATAATACTATTAATGTGAGAACTTAGAAAATGGGGCTATCTAATGCCTAGCTTTTAATCTAAGTGGGCCTTATAATAGCAGTTCATATTATTTGAACACAATGCGTATTATCCCATGCAGTATTTTGAAATAACACGGTGACCAGGGTTATGGCTCAAGAGTAAGGCACTTGCTTAGCATGCATGGGTCCCTGGGTTCAAGCCATACGAAAAGACTAACAACTGAAAAATAGTATCATGAGGTGTTCTTTTCTGAGCTTTGAGGACAGGAAAGCTGGGCCTTAGAGAATTTGAGTAGTCTGTCAGGAGAATCATAGCTCTGAAGAGGCAAGCTGGAATGCGGGCCCAACAAGGTTCAGCTACACACAGTACAGCAGGCACTCATGCTTCTGTTATTGTACATATCAGCCCAAGGACCTTGTGAGTACCATTGTTAGCATCCTTTACAGATGAAGAAGCTGAAATTTCAAAACTCGACATAACAGATCTCAGGGTTACTAAGTCCAAGAGGCTCCCAGCCTTTTCCTTTCCCACTGGGTACCACTTCTTGCCAGGACATGCTGCCATGCCTTGGCTGGAAACTTAGTGTAGTTCTTCGCTAGGATCTTTCCGTCCTAGGAGCCTATTATTATGAGACCAAAGTGTATCATGGAAATAACATTACAGGGGTAGAAACTATCCTCACCATGGAAAGTGAACTTCATGACTCTTCGGGTTTCTCTATTAGTAAATATACAAGAGTTCTTCTAACTTGGAGCTCATTCAAAACAAAACTGGGTTGATCTGGTCAGAACTGTTGAATCCTCTTGTGAGAAAAGCAGAAGGCAGACAACAGTGAAACAGAGAAATGGGGTTCTCAGCACGCCCACAAAAACTGTAACATTCAGCCAGTAAAACTGAGTTTTATAGCCCTGAAAGTGAGCTTGTAAGCATTCTTGAGTACTACGTGGAAGACTCGTTTTCAGGGTTCTAACTAAAGAGCCTGGCTGGATGGCTCTGTCGATGGAGTGCTTGCTTTGCAAACACAGAGACCTGAAATTTATCCCCAGAACCTGTGTAAATATTCATGGAAGATGCACTGGTTCTAATTCCAACCCTGGAGAGGCTGAGGCAGGAGGATCCCTGAACTCACTAACTAGACCATCTAACCTCTGTGGTGAGTTGCAGGTCAAAGAGGAGATCCTGTCAGGATGAAGGTGGATACGTTGCTCACTGAGGATGCTACTTTTAGCGGTTTCAGTCAGCATCACGTCTGTGAGATGTAGTAATAAGGGGAGCGGGCCCTGCTTTTTGTCCAGCCCAGCTCCCGCA
>LOEQ01000597.1:195303-207623 GCA_001685075.1 Bramus lutescens | reverse complement strand
TGTTGTGAACCACGAGGACGTGAGTTCTATCCCCAGGACCCATATGGATGGAAGGAGAGAACTGGCTCATCAGAGTCGTCTTCAGACCTCCACCCACGCACCCCTTGTAAAAATAAGTAAATAATTCAAAACAAATGTTTTGGCTTTTCATTATTTAGCTTTCTCCTTTTTCGAAAAGATACCATTCCAGTCATTATCCATCATTCATTTTACTTTGATTCAAAACCATCATTTCAGTTATATCCAAATAAATTACAAACAGCTACCACTAAGTTGTTATTGAAACTTACCAACGAGTTTTCCTACTTTATGAATTGCAAAGTACTGAATTGGAAATTCATGTAATTCTTCTAAATTAAAGGTTTGCTGAGTTGGTTGACTATAGTCCATCAAAAGTGGAACATACTGACAATGTGTGACTTTCTAAATTTTCCTATTTGTGTTATTACATGGTAGGATATGAACTCAATAAATTACCAGAGGCCTAGAGTGTTGCATTTCCCTGTATAAAAGCACAAGCCAACAGTCTTAGCTTTGTTTAGTATTGTGCAATTAAAACCAAAAGCCCCGGTCTGTGCAGCAGCTGCCCATGTGTGCTGCCCTTGCAATGTTAGCTGGAGAAAGTGCATTGGCGTTTCCTCATATGTGGCCAGGAGAGCCTCATAACAGTAATGCCCTTGCTTGCTTACAGTTTCTGCTTTGTTCTCTGCACTCTCTGGTGCTCTCCAGAGCTGCTGCGCTCCTTCACGCCCCCTGGGTGGTGTAGGAGAATTGCTGACTCAAGAGATAGAGCTCATTCATGCCTGACTTAGAGACGTAGTATTTGGAAGGATTTATTGGACCCAACTGAAAGTTGAATATAATTTAAAGGTTCGTTTGCATTGCAGAAGCACAAAATGAAGTGTCTGGCTCACTGTCTGTGTTTCTTTTGAAATAATGAGTAACATTGTCTAATCGTGGAGGACAGAAAAACAAAGTGCAGGTTGGCAGGTTCCTTCTTTTCCTTTAGTTTTCCGTCTAAAGAGCTTGAATGATCCTTAGGAAGCAGAAGGTCTGAGTTTGGTTTTTCTCTGAGTGAAGAGGCAGACAAATTCCAGTGGAAGGATATGCAGGTGAGAAACAGCTCTGCCTGGCACCGTCCTGAAGATGTGCCCAAAGGCTCTGCCGTGTCACTGTGGAGCTGGGGATCCTGGAGTCCACATGCTCACACAAGCTGGCTCTCTGTAGGAATTTTCCCATCTGATTGCAAAGGAGGGTTTCCCAGTTCACTAATTTAAAAACAGATGGTTCGGAGCTTTGCTGTTGTGGTTTGGGTTTTGCTGTGTACTTTCTAGCTGGCCTCACTCTTGGGAGCCACCCTTCTGTCTCTGCTAGGACTCCCAGGATGTGACACCTTACCCAGGTGACAAAGGTGCCTTCAGGGAGTTGCCTGTTTTGTAGGCCATATAGTATTCCTTTCAGATATACAGAGACAGTCAACAGTGGTACTAGCCTGTGGTATTTTCAGTCTTCTATCAGATATAGTAGCAGTAGACCAGAAATGGCTTGTGCTCTGTAAAAATCACGTTATCTTTCAGTAGCATTTTGAAATTAACAACAAAAATTAAATAGGTGTGGTGGCACATGCCTTTAAGCCCAGCACTCAGGAGACAGGAGCTGAAGATCTCTGTGAGCTTCACACCAGCCAGGGATACATACTGAGAGCCTGTTAAAATATATATATATNATATATATATATATATATACATTTAAGATAGTATATATAATTTTATATTATATAAATATATAATATACAATTTTACATTTAAAATAATATTTATATTATATTATATATATTATTTTTAAATGATGCAGTGTTGGGGATTGAACTTGGGGCCAGTGCATGCTAGGTTAGTGCCTTTTCACTGAATGACACCCCCAGCATCCTTTGATGGCATTCACAGCTGAGGACTGATAGGTATATGAATGTATAAGCGAAGCAAGCGGGGGCACCTCGTCCTCACTCTTGGCTTACTGAAGCTCATTTCTCACCAGTAAGTGAACAAGCAGTGGCCCCTCTGCTACTTAGAAGTGTAAAACGCTTTTCCTAAAGGCCGTTCATTTCCTAAAGGCCATTCATTCCCATGCTTTTTTAACTTGTATACCTAATAAATAGCTCAGTTTAACTCCATATTGAACATTTGCCAGTGGCAGGTCTGTCACACATCAGTGATGCAAAGCCCCAGAAGAACGTGTTTAATTGAAGACCGGAGACTACAGAAAAAGCCTTCCAAAGCAGTATTTTGATTACAAATAAAATTCAAAGCAAGGCATCTCGTTTTAAGGAGCAGGCATTTTTCCTAATTAAAAAGAAAAATGAGAAACCTGCCACTTATTCAAGTATAATTCCGTAAATGTTTCCGTGTGCAATGCCAAAGAGGAAAAAAAAACCCAAAAACCTAAGCCCAATGCATTCATTAGTAAAAGGGAAAAGAAGAAAGTAGGGGAGAGGCCGTTTTGCTATAGGCGTCCTCGAGCTTGAGCTCGGAGAAGCACAGTCATCCCTGGTGTCCACAGGAGAACCGCTCTCTAGTGAGCATGGTCGAGGAGAGGTGTAATTGCGAAAGGCCCCATGCAATGTGCATCGCCTGCACAGCCCCATCGACTCAGAGATGATTTCTTGACTCGGCTTATGTTTTGATCCTAAGCATATCCAGTGGACTCTCACTACCTGATGTATTTGAAAACTTGCAGTTAGTTCAGGTTCTGCCTGAGCAATAAAATATAATTTTTTCTGATGATTCAGGCAGTTAATGGAAATATTTTGGTCTTTTGTTATTTATTTATTTTGTTTTTTACAAAGTAAATGGAGATTTTCATACACGTATGCAATGTATCTGATCATCTCCAATCCCCATTTCTGCCCTCCAGCTCCCAAACCTTCCTAAGCTAGCAGGACATTGCTGTGCAGACCTGGCAGGCCTGGAACTCTCTATATAGACTAGTTGACTCAACTGTAAAACAGTTCTCTTCCCTCTGCCTGCCACAGATACAGCTATGGACCCCTGGACCTTACATACTTAACTCTTTTGTTAACTTAGCAAACTTGACAAGCTAAGATTTTTTAAAAATATTTATTTATTTATTATGTATACAATATTCTGTCTGTNTACAGATGGTTGTGAGCCACCATGTGATTGCTGGGAATTGAACTCAGGACCTTTAGAAGAGTAGGCAGTGCTCTTAACCTCTGAGCCATCTCTCCAGCTCCCAAGCTAAGATTTTTTTTAAAAAATACTATTTTACTATGAAATGACATTCAGAACTAGGCAGTGGTGGCACAGGCCTTTAATCTCAGCCCTCAGGAGGCAGAGACAGGCAGATCTCTGAGTCGAAGGCTAGCCTGGTCTACAGAGTGAGTTCCAGGACAGTCAGGGCTACAGAGAGAAACCCTGTCTCATCCCTATCAAAATAACAAATGATACTCAGACAAATATAAAAGCGGACTCGGCTTTGTAGCTTGCTTTTGCTTTGACTGTTTGTTTGTGTTCTTTCCTGGTGCTCAGGGTTGAACTCTTGGCTCCTTGCATGTGGAACACACATTCCCCTGTTGAACTATGACCTCAGTCCCCGAGCTTAAAGTCCTTACAGGAAGAGGCATTTGTTGTTGTTTTGAAAATGATGGGTTTATCTCAAAGCTAGAAGCCCTCTTTGAGCAGCACAAATTTAACCATCCTGTGTGAATTTGATAGTGCTTGCATTTCTTTTTAATTTTCTAATTGCCTTACTGCAAAAAAAAAGGGGTGCAGAAGATAAGAATTTGGAATGTGGGTAAAGTAGTAGGAGCAGGAGAAATGCCCGGATGGTTAAGACTACTTGTTCTTGTGCCTGGTTTGGTTCCCAGTGCGCACACGATGGCTCACAACCGTTCATGACTTCAGTTCCAGGGGATCCAAGACAGTTTTCTGCCTCTGGGGGCACAAGCAGTGCGCATGATGCACAGACATACATGCAAGCAAAACATAGCCAAATTTTGAACAAAAAGGATTATGTGTATACAGCTATATAATGCCTTGCCAGTGTCCCATGTTTAACGGGGTGCTTGTGGTAGACATACATACTGACCACAAAGCAATCTTAAGTAGCTGCTTTTTCATCCAGATAGCAACACTTTTTGTGCTTTTAGTTTTTATACTGGGTCTCAGGTATCCCCAGCTAGCCTCAAACTGACTTTGTAAGAGGATAATGTAGTCTTGATTCTCCTTACCCAGCTTCCCAAATACAGGAGTCACTGGCATGTGCCTCCACGCCTGGCTCTATAAATGCTTTTAAAAATATATAGCTTACAAAGCCAGTTTCCCTGTGGCATTTTCATACAAAGTTCTGGTTGGCCTGTCTCTCCCTCCCCCGTCTCCCTCTCCAGCTCCGTGGTCCCCATCCCTACTTCAGAACTCGTCCATCATGTCTTATTTCCAGAATTTCTTTCCTTTGGTTTCTGTCATGTTTGTCTCCATTTTGTAAATGAACAAATCAGAGCATTTTGCTCCCAGCTACACAAAACCAAGCTGAGCCCAGTGTGCATGCCAGGCATACCAGGGGTCTTCATAGATGGCCACAGAGTTGGAAGAGTCCCACCCCTGTCTTGGAATGACTGAGGCAGGGCTTTTTTCCTGCAACCTGAGAGGTCGGCTATGTCTTGGCTTCCCCTGAGGGAGGACAGAGGGAAACCGCTCACCTGTAGGACACCTCCCTTGTCCCACAGATCCCAGCCGGCTCCACTTCTTTATTAACTGTGTTACACATGGATATGCTGTTTCAAATTACCTGTGTTACACAGCAGATCTTAGTGGAAATAAAATTAGCTTAAAGATGGGAAGTACTTCTGATTAGTTCAACAAGGCCATGGTCAATTCAATTAAAGTGTTAAAATATATTTCAGAAGAAAGGATGTTTAAGATCATCAACTAATTCCACACAGCTGATGTAAGCGCTCACGGCTTTCCTGGGACAGTGTGCTGTGCTCTGGGCTTTGAAGATAGCTACTATTTTTTTAAATGCCTGTTTAATAAAAACGTGCTTTGGAATACTGTATTTAACATCAAAGACCATTACCGTGAACTGTGGTTAACAGTTCTAATTTCAGTAAGTATAGGATAGCTGAGTCTTACTAGATAGCTCGCAGATAGATAAAAGCTGCAAGCATCCAAATCATGCTCTGACTCTGGTCCCAGCTGATTCTCACCTGTACCACAGAATGTCTCCCCGGATTTTTACCCTGTATTGCAGCTGCTTTGTCCCTGAGAGTGACTAAGGATAAAGTGGAACAGCACAAAGCTTGTTGTCCTCAGAAAAGGCTACCGAAAGGTCTAAGGTGCCCTTAAGATCAAGTTTAGGTAATATCTACTTTGGAAGTTAACATCACCGCTGGACAGGGATGGTGCACACGTTTAAACCCTGTGAGTTTTTCAACTTTCCACCTACACGGAAGAACTTTTTAAAAGTTAAAAACCCTTCGAGTTGCCAAGCTTAGTGTGGCTCAGTGGTATTATTCTAGCACGTGGGAGGTGGAAGCTGGAGGACTTCAAGACCAGCCAATCAATCAATCAAACTAGAAGACAAATACCAACAAACCTTTTACATCAATAGCATATTTTGAGGTAAATGTAGATAGTACGTGAAGTGAGACCTCAGTCAAATGAAAATAATAACTTGGCAACAGATCTCATGGTAGCACCCCACACACACACCTCCCGTGCAAAGCACTCATCACGGATCACCCAGTCAATGCCAGCCACGCTCCGGGAATGTTAGTTTCATATTTCCTAGAAGGCCCATGGAAGGAAATAAGACTGATGGAAGATGAAGGGGCTAGTCCCAGTCACAGCCAGTAACAGATCTACCAAAATGGCCTGACTCCACAGCCCAGCATTTGTTTCCATTCTCCTGAGACACAACAACAGCCATCTTTCTTTTCGGCATTTTGGGGGTTATGCCAAAGAGACACAGCAAGAACGTGAGGATTTACTTCTGAGGGGTACAGCTATCTTTTGTGGGTGTCTCTGACTCTAGGACCACCCTCGGTCTGGCGGCCCCTGGAAAGGGTGATTTTATTCATCATCCTGTAGAGGACGCTTCATTCACTTCAGCTGGGAAAGAAGCACAAAACTTTCCTTTTGGAAAGCATCAGGGGGCCGCATCCGAACCTGGTACCTCACCCGCGGCTGTGAGTCCACTAGGACCCACTAGGACTGGACCTGGACCACTAGGACTGATAAAGAGAAGGAGGACTGAGAAATTCTGGCTGCGGGTGTATTTCATTACCATGTTTTAAAGCCCACGCCCGTGTGTGCCCAGCACCATAGGTCTTTCTTCCATCTTAGTTGAATTACTTACTAAGTAAAGTAAGCATTGGGTTAAAACACACAAAACCATAAATTAGACATATGCTCTTTGTTTTCAAGCTATGTAGATGCACCCACCCCACCTTCTCCTTGTAGAGGTGTTTCTTGCCTGCTCACTGGTTTAGAAAACACTGTGTGGGGATGTTCATCCACAGGCGAAGCCAAAGAATTGACTTTCAGGGCCTGGAGAGATGGCTCAGCAGTTAAGAACACTTGCGGTTCTTCCAGAGGACCCAAGATTGGTTCCCAGCACCCATTTGGCGTGACTCACAACGACGTGTAACTCCAGCAGATGTGAAGTGCTGCCCCTGCGTGCATGTGACATTCACTCACAGATCCGCACGCACACACACGGGTTTTTGTTTATTTGCTTGTTTTAAAAGTTGGCTTTCATGAGCTATGACTCAGTGGTAGCGCATCGCCAGTCTGTACAAGGTCTGCTTTAGTCTGCAGCACTGGGGAAGGTGTGTGCCCGAGAACTGTCAGGACAACATCGCCAGTGCCGCTCCTACAGCCAAGGACTGCTGCAAGGGCTAGGCGGCCACGGAGACATGGATGGACTGAACAAACTTTGCTTTAAATAGAAACGATGCTAAATTTTATCTCATAGCTTCTATTTAGGTGATTTTAGTTTTTTTTTTTTTAAAGTTGAAAAACTGGCAGACAGATGCAGGGGACAAACAGGAAATTCAGGACCACTGAGCTATTTTTGACAGTTTCAAATTAAGTTTGCAGCTGCCGCTAGTGTCAGAACTTAAATAACTTTGCTCTGCTAAAAAAATAAATCCAAAACATATGGATTTCAGCAAATTCTATGTTTATTGTTAGTGCTTATTAAGGAAAGGCACAGCAGTCAAAAAGTTAAAAAGTTTCAAGGCTGTGAAGACAGTCTCCCTTGTTGGTAGGAAAGTGATCACGATATCAGTAAGTTCTCTGTCCTCAAAATCTTCTGATGCTTTTTATCTATTTATCTACCTATCTACCTACCTTCCTGTTTGCCTACCTGCATCCCTGCCTGCCTGCCTGCCTGCCTACCTACTTATGTAATCCTGGTTATCCTGGAACTCACTCTATAGGCCAGGCTGATCTCAAACTCACAAAGATCTGCCTGCCTCTACCTCTCTAGTGCTGGGGTTAAAGGTATCTGTCCTCAAAAACTCCTTTTGCTTTGAACTTAGCAATAAAAGTAGTCTCCTTGCTAATGGATCAGAAGCAGTTTTGAGACCAGGTTTCAATTCTGTTGTTTTAATGACATTTATCATTTTTTTAACTTTTTTTTTTAGATTTATTTATTATGTATACAACATTCTGCCTCCATGTATGCCCACGCCCCCAGAAGAGGGCACCAGATCTCATTACAGATGGTTGTGAGCCACTATGTGGTTGCTGGGAATTGAACTCAGGATCTCAAGAAGAGCAGCCTGTGCTCTTAACCACTGAGCCATCTCTCCAGCCAGACATTTATCATTTTATATAATTTATTTTTATTTTATCTACTTTGGTGTTTTGCCTGCATGCATGTCTGTGTGAGGGTGTCGGGTCCCCTAGAACTGGAGTTACAGACAGTTGTGAGCTGCCACATAGGTGCTGGGAACTGAACCCAAGTCCTCTGAAAGAGCAGTCAGTGCTCTTAACTGCTGAGCCATCTCTTCAGCCCTAATTACATTTATTTTATTTTATCTTATCATAGTGTGTCCTCACATCATTGCGTATATACAGAAGTCAGCCACAACTGAAGAATGTAATTCTTTCTTTCTTTCTTCCAAGTAGGTTCTAAGGAGCATAGCAGGCAGGTCCTGATGTGGGTAGGGAGTGAGCATAGGAGGTGGGTCCTGATGTGGTTAGTGAATGTCTTAGTTAGGGCTTCCATCGCTGTGAAGAGACACCACCACCACAGTTTGGTTACTTACATTTTTAGAGGTTCATTCCATTACCATCATGGTGCAACATGGCAGCATGCAGGCAGACATGGTGCTGGAGAAGTAGCCAAGTGTCCTACATCTTGCAGGCAACAGGAAGTAGACTGAGACACTGGGTATGGTTTGAGCATATATGAGACCCAAAACCCACCTCCATGGTGAAACACTTCCTCCAACAACACTACACCTTCTCCAACAAGGCCACACCCATTCCAACAAGGCCACACCTCCTAATAGTGCCATTAGAGGTCATTTCCCTTTGGGGGCCATTTTCTTCTAAACCACCACAGTGAGACAGCTGAGCTCTCCGAAACAGGAGGATTATCCATTCTGCGAGACTAGAACAAAAGGCTCTCTAGGGTTGGAGCCATAGCAGGGCTAGAATGGATGTCTAAACCAGCCAGAGAAACAGGTAACAGGCTTCCACTTGGGTTTCCACGAGTCCAACCCGAGGTCATTTCAGTCCAAAGGAAACACCGAATTGAAAGGCTCCTTCCCTGTCCTGTCCTTCCAAACAGACAGCTTCCAGCCAACTTTTGAGTGTTTCATTTTGCTGCATAAATAGCCAAGGATCACTAGGAAATAGAAACAGAATGGATACCATCCAGAGGTATCCAAAGAGGCTGAGGGAATTTATATAATATATAATACAATATATTTGAGAAAGAAATAACTGCAAACAAGAACAGAGTGCTACAAAAGAAGAGCCTTCATAAAAACAGAAGGGCTTACAGAGATAAAAGTATGAATTATTCTGCAATTGAAACTCCAAATGTTTAATTTAGGAATTCTGTGTTTAGTTATTAAGTTGCATTGTCAAATTGGGAAGAAATACCTGAAGAAATGGAAATCTGTTCGCTAGAACTCTTAGAAGACACAGCACAGTAAATCTCATAGAAAGTAAAATTAAGCAATCAGAAATGTGTACCGGGAATGTGATGAGATCCATCATATAAATAAAAGAAAATGAAGGAATGAATATTGTTGAAGAAATAGTTCCAGAAACATGTGTGAACATGAGGATATGAATTCATAGATTAAAAGGGCCACAAAGTGGTGTGTGTGCATTGCTTGAAAATAGACTCAAGTTAACGTGCATCATCAGAAAACATGAGAACACCAGAAACATGGAGTGTCCTACAGACTTTCAAAGATGGGGTGGGGAGAGAACCAAAGATCAGAATGACAACACAGGACACTAGGAGGCAGTGGGTACCTTCAGAATTCTAAGGAGGCATCAGTTTGGACATAGCAGTAAAGATTTCTCTAAAGTATAATTTGAGGTTAAAGACAAAGGAGATCAGTGAGGTGGCTCAGGAAAAGGGCTCGCTGCCAAGCTAAACACTTGAATTAGATCCTGAGTTGGCACCCATGTGGTGGGAGGAAGGAGCCTAAAGACTGTCCTCTGACCCCCTCACACACACACATACACAGAGACACTCACAGATTTATAAGTAAATGTGATGTTGAAAGATGAATAGAAGACTAATGAGACATACACAATCTTAACAAGTTTCCCTTATTTCCATGGCAGGGGCATGGGACAGAGGGCATGAGGAGAGAAGATCAGGCACAGGATGTCAGTGCTTCCTAGAGAAGTGGAGGTCACTGCTAAGGAAACAGCGTCAAATAGGCTTTCAGTTGGGAAAAGATGGAAATTAGAAACCACTATTTTTCAAAACGAGACATTGTTTGCTATTTTTTTTTAGTTTTTTTTTTAAGTTTTCTTCAAGACAGGTTTTTTCTGTGTAACCCTGTCTGTCCTAGAATTCACTCTGTAGACCAGGCTGACCTCGAACTCACCGAGATCCACCTGCCTCTGCCTCCCGAGTGCTGGGATTAAAGATGTGCACCACCACCACCCAGCTTGTTTGCTTTTTAAAAGTATGTGCTTATGTAATTTTGAAAAGTGACATTTGAAAAGGAGAAGAAAATGGAATAGCCCAGGAGAGAAGAAACACGAACCTTGGTTCTTCTTCACTGGGTGATCTGGAGAGGCTAATGTGTTAAGTCGTCTAGACTGCTCAGAATCCATACACAGTCCACATTGGGTCTGAGCTCATCAGCTTCCAAACTGCCCCCAGGAGTTTGTGTTGGTTCACAGGCCATAGTGGAATCATTCTTTTCTAACAGTAATTAAAGCTGTATTTGAGCAACCGTTTATCATTGACAAGGGAGTCCACACGCTTACAAAAATAGTAATGTTTCTCCCTCTGCTAAAGAACTGTAATAAAGGTTACAGCTAGTGCTAGGGAGACCACTCAGTCCATCAAGTGCCAGCCACACGAGCAAGAGGACCCACATAAAAGGTTTGGATCAGCAGAACCCACATAAACGGTGGGCACAGTGGTATGCATTTGTAACTCTAGTGCTGGATTAGGGTGGGAGCCGAGGAACTCATTGGCCAGTCAACCTAGGTAAGCCAGTGAGCTTCACATACAGTGAGAGACCTTGTCTCAAAAATAAGCCTTTGAACTACAGGAGCTAGTTCCAGAACAGGTTCCAAAGCTACAGAGAAACCCTGTCTCCAAAAAACAAACTAACAAACAAAAAACCCAAGAAACAAAAAAATATTGTCAAGAGCAATCAAAGAAGACACTTGACATCAACTTCTGCCTCCATACACATACAGCTGCATGACGTATACATATACCACACATTTGCACACATACACACCAAAGAGAGGCAGGGGGTGGGGGGGACAATGAATATGAATGAGAATACTAACTGGTGGAGAATTTAATAGTTTCTTGGCACAAAGGCATACACAGAGGAAAATACAGGGGAAATAGAAGACATTTTAAGTCCCAGCATAGAAAATATAGTTTCAGTGGCAATAACCTGAACTAATTGCTTTTATGAGATCATAAATGTGTCTTGATTTGAGGGAATGCCATGCTGTTGAACTATTTTATTGTGGTGATGATGCCTCGAAGGATTTGAGAACACCAAATGAATTTTCAGTGTTACAGTCTTGGGGCTGCTGTGCACACTTCAGCGATAACTTCCTAATGCACAATGAGATTGTATCCATGGGCTGCTGTGCACACTTCAGTGATAGCCTCCATTGCAGGATAAGATTGTATCCATGGGCTGCTGTGCACACTTCAGTGAGTAGCTTCTAATGCACGATGAGATTGTATCCATGTTCTAGTTTATAATAATCTTTAAAGGAGGCACACTAAGCTTCGAAGAGAGAGAACGACATAGAAATGAGAAAACCATTAAAGGTACTTAAAGGAAGCAGAGGGTAAATTGCCTGTGGACCAAGAACAGCTCTTATGTGTCCCAGCTCAGCAACTTAACAGCGCTTTGTAGCCATCCAGACGGCAGATACTGAGTGACCCCTGTGCATAGGTGTTCTTCACCCACCGTATCAGTGAGCAAGTCAGATCAAACTCTTGCCTTTGTGAGCTTATCATCCAGCAGGTAAGTTACATGTAGGAAGGACCAGACGCTAAACAAAAAGGCTACACAATACACCTCCAGTGTCATATGCAGATAGGGACTGTGTGGGTCAGTAACCCCAGAAGGGTGAAGAACAGAGGTCAAGGAATGCAGAGGGTGCAGTTCTCCATAGGAGTGGGGCGGGGCCTAGCATGTGTATGACAGTCTTATTTTAGCACAGGGTATTAAAACCAGGTTTTGCCCCCTTTAGGCACATGTTGTACACTCAGCTACACCCCAAACCCCTAAAATTATGTCTTGTCAAAAATAAGTCCATCAGTCTCTCTGGAGTTTTTGCTGAGCCCTCATTTGGTTTAGGAAGAGAGCCCATCCCATCAGGCCTGCAAGCACAGAACTGGGCACGAAGGAAAGAAAAGGGGTCTGATTCACTGACCTGCACTAGGGTGACTGGAGCGGAGGCAGGAACCTGGATTCACACACACTGAGACCTGCACCCCATCCTTAACAAAGGAGGGTGTTTGCTTGTTTATAAAAATCCTTGGTATCCAGGGGGCTGGAGAGATGGCTCAGTGGTTAAGAGCATTGCCTGCTCTTCCAAAGTTCCTGAGTTCAA
>LOEQ01000597.1:158005-175648 GCA_001685075.1 Bramus lutescens | reverse complement strand
AAAAAAAAAAGCAAAGCTGCTCTCTGGCTGGGTTGACGGACACCCTCACACCTGACTGCCATCAGCAACAATGCCTGTGCTGGTAGAGGAATACACTGTAATGCAATCAAGTTGTACCATTTGCGGGGTTGGGAGGAGGAGCTCGAGACAGGCTTTCTCTGCACAGCCCTGGCTAAATTTGTACTTCCAAGCTTTGCCTAATTTACAGAATATTGAAGGCAACAGCTTTTAAAGATTTCAACGTTGTTGCCTGTGGGCAAAAGGGTAAGGCTACTTAACAACAGACAGCCTTAGTGGAAATTAAAACATGATGGCAGTGAGCCAGGCATTGTGGCAGATGCCTTTAATCCCAGCCAGCACTCAGGAGCCAGAGGCAGGTGGATTTCTGTGGGTTTGAGGTCAGTCTGTTCTACAGAGTGAGTTCTAGGACAGCCAGAGCTACATAGTGAGACCCTGACTTGAAAACAACAAAAAGAAAAGAAAACAAACAAAACCCATGTCAGCAGGGAGAAAAACACCTGCAGAAAGTCTGACCAGCAGACTGCTGGGCTAGAGCTCCTGTGCAGGGATAAGCCCAGTCTGCACACATTCCGGGTGAACAGTGGGTTTCTAGGTCACCCAGCTGGATTCTGTCTCCCGTTTCGGGAATTCTGAAGCTTGTGCACTTTTCCCTGTGAAAACAAATGGCCAGCCACAGGCTCAATCCTGTAATTTACACACAGGCTGCCACTACAGAAATGTATAGATATAACATATATATAACACATATGACAGACCTTGGACCCGTTCCTATCACATTGGCTACACTTACTTAAAATCCTGGCTCCCAATGGAATGCCAACTTGTCTCCTTTTTTGATTTTGTTTTGAAAAATTTTATGTGTATGGGTGTTTCTCCTGCCTGTAAGTCCATATACCACGTCTGTGCCTGGTTCCCAAGGAAGCCAGAAGAAAGCATCGGGTTCTCTGGGACTGGAGTTATAAGACTGTTGTGAGCCACCATGTGGGTGCTGGGAATTGAACATGGGTCCTTTGGAAGGGTAGCAGGTGCTCTTAACCACTGAGCCATCTCTCCAGCCCCAGTTGCTTCCTTATTGACATTACCCCTGCCCCGCACACACACACAGCCCACCAACCCACCTTTAGTCATAAGAATGAGTCAATGGAATGGGTAAATCAAGAAAGAGAAGACCCCTACATTGATCACTGAGTGAATGAGGTCATACTCTGATTTGGGTACAGATGCCCTTCATATACTAATACTATGTATAGGTGTTGCCCAACCTGTTCCGTACACATGCTCTGTGTGCGCTCATGACACGTGTCACATCCAGGATTAGTGTGGGAACTGTAGGAGCTGCCTCCAAGGCTGCTGGAAGTGGCAACCAGTAATTTCTCAAAATCGTTTGCCATTAAGAGGCTAGAACCCTCCCGAGTTCTAAACTAAAAGTAAAGTCCAGGGGTCAGCACCCTGTCTCCCTTTGTCATTAGCATGTTCCTATTCCAAATGTCCCCCGTCAGCTTCAAGAAAGTCTTCAGTCATGGCGAAAGGAACCGCCTCTTGTGGTACCCTGCAGTAGTAACTTTGATGCTGTGTACTCAGAGTTCCTTCTTGGTTGCAGAGTCTTTTGTAGCCTTGAAAGCATCTTTCCAAGGAAAGCTCCTTGGTGTGTATTCCAGCCGGAAGGGAGTCAGATTTCCCTAGAGCTGAAGGGACAGGCAGTTGTGGGAACCAAACTCTTGAGAAAAAGAGCAAGTGTTCTTAACCATTGAATCATCCCTCCTGTTGCTGCTTTTAAAGAGCCAGGCCTCGGGGTATTTGATGACTCATGAGGGGCCCCAGAACTTCAGAACTCAGTTTCCCCAACATTGAACATCAGATCCTTCACCCGGACTATCACTCTTACCTCCTGGGTCAGACGTTCTCCTGACAATTCTACGATGATTAAAAGGTCAAATGGTGATAGTAGCTAGCTAGTCTTCAAGAAAGAGGGGTGAGAAAAGACAAAGGAGGGGCGTAGAACTGTTAACACTTTCTGACTTAGGTTGTATGGAATCCCACCATGATGACCCCTTAAAAAAGTATACCAACTCTAGGCAGAGGCAGGCAGATCTCTGGGTTTGAGGCCAGCCTGGTCTGCAGAGCAAGTTCCAGGACAGCTAGGGCTTCATAGAGAAACCCTGTTTTGAAAAACAAAAAAATAAAAAAGAAATAAAAAAAAGAAAAGTATACCAGCTCTACCAACCTCCTGCTTGTTTCTCACCCAGATGGGTCTGCTCCTAAGGCTCCCGCCTTAACTCCATGCCCCTGGACACCAGACCCTGAGGCTCAGTGTGTGTTGAGTGAGACACACCTCCCAGCTCACACTGCTTCATACTGTACTTAAAGATTGTAATGCTAACGGTAGCAGGTAAGCTGGCTACCCTGCTGGTCAAATCCGAAACCACACCTTGGATGAAAACAACTCCTGTTTTCCCACGATAGCTGAACTCTTTATATTGCCAGAAACTAAGTCTTCGGTGAAGTTGGCTGAGAGGCTGGAATGAACCTCTGAGAGTTGGAAGTTTAAGAAGAGGCCAGTTCATCCAAGCAACTCTTGGGGATGGTGACATTTCACACAGACCACCTCCATCAGGATGGTGACGCACCCACATTTTCAGAGAGCACAGCTATAAAAGGGAATTCATATCTTTGGCATTCTACATCGTTGGACAAGTTTAGAAAAAAATGGTTTGACATAATTTATAGTGTCCTTTACTTTCTCCTTTTAAGAAAGAGTAACATTTCATTTTCAGGTTCTTTTTAACATTTATATTTTCTGTTATTCCCACCCTAGCCCACCCCCAGCCAGGTTTGACAACAGACAAATGCTCCTATTTCAAAATTTCGGCTAAATTGCATTGGGAGTGCCAGTCCTAGAGGGAACCTGTGAGTTACTTACTGAAGTCTTCATCTCAAGTCCTCTTCCTTTGCCACATGGAGGGGGATCTTTGGAGACAAAAGGGAAAGGCCCAAGACAGCTCCTGACTTTCATTAACACGTCCCCTTTTATTGCAGGGAGGGGGGGACGGATGAATGCACCTCTGTTTGGAGAGCCTGCCTAAGACGGGAATGGTCTGCACCTGTGGGAAATGACTGGGTCAGGATGGTGGTGTGGAGGCCACCTTCCCCTGTGTTGGGGTGGATGAAGGCCGCTGGCTGGGGCAGCATCTGCTGAGTCACCATTTCTCCCGCAGGAATGGTAGGAGCCAGGAAGCAGGTGCTGTTCTGTCAGTGAGCTGCTCAAAGTGTGAAGTTTGAAGTGGCCGAGCTTTATGAATGGAAGACTACATTTTGATGGCCATGTATTTTAACAAGTGCTTCTCCCCGCTCCCCTCAGCACTAAGCATTGAGAGAGTTGCTGAAACATGACTTCATCTCAGGCTGGGGCTGTTTAGGATTGTAGCCCTTCCCTCAAGTATAAGCAGACATTTACTAAGTCAGAAGAGTTCCTGATGTCTGACTTCGGCTTTAGTCCTTGTACAAGCTATTCACTATCCTTGAGCCCCCTTTTCTCTAAAGTGACTGGATTGGACTAGTCACAATTTTCTTTCTATTTTTTGATATGTAAATTTATATGTAAAATCAAAATATACACAACTTGCTTTATAAATAAATTTATATATACATTTATAAAATCAAACTATATAAAGGAAATTGGAGTTGTGAGGGTTCTTGTTTTCTTTTGAGCCTGTGTGAGCCCCCTTTTCTCTAAAGTGACTGGATTGGACTAGTCACAATTTTCTTTCTATTTTTTGATATGTAAATTTATATGTAAAATCAAAATATACACAACTTGCTTTATAAATAAATTTATATATACATTTATAAAATCAAACTATATAAAGGAAATTGGAGTTGTGAGGGTTCTTGTTTTCTTTTGAGCCTGTGTGAGGGATGATTAGAAGACAAAGAGACAATCCACAGTGCTGGCAAAGCTGACATCCCAGAGTCAGGATCACTGTCTTGACACCTTTATTGTCCTTTTTCTGAGGTGGCTTTTTATTCAGAGATTTAACACCTCACTATGACCAAGAGTGGGCTGGTTGCATTTTACACTCAATAAGCATTGTCTAACTTTAAACGTTGGTTGATAATGCGATTTAACATCTACTCACCCAGCTGGACTTGGTTGTGGCATGGACTGTCTTCTGTATTCCTTTACTGTTTGTGGGGGGAGTTCCCTGAATACCTTCTTGACCTGAGCCCTTTCTAATCCCCGTGTAAATCAGGTTTGGTCCAGGGACTAGACGTCTCCAGTGTGCAGTTTGTCCCAGGGGCTTCCATTCTAGACAGTAGGCACTGCCTGGGATGGAAGACTTGCTTAAGGAAATATGGGGAGCCTAGCAGTGAGGATCTCGGCAGCCATCTTCCTGGGTAGCTAATGATAGGTGAGGCATAGAGCGCAGTTCCCGTCTTCGGAAACTCTGAAGACCACACAGGATTTCACCTGTGGGGAAAGTAGTGCACAGAGCGGCTTCCTTGAGTACTTGCAAAATAAATCATAAGCAAGAAGCATCTTTTAAAGATGACCCAGAACTCTAGCATGGTGGCCTTTCTTCTTTGATCCTGAGCTGGTTAAGGAGGAGCACTTCCTAGCACTTCCTAATTGTTTGAGTGGTACTGGGGCTTGCAGGTGACTCCCAGGGTTTGATCCCTTTCTCTGGGCACATCAACATGGACACAGCTATTAACTAGACACTCTCGGAAGAGTGGAGGTTTTACATTAGTTTCTCCTGTATCATCCACAGCAGCCACTGTTGAATGTCCTGTGACGGAGAAGCCAGGCTTTAAACCTCATTATTATGCCTTTGGAGATGGAGCCCAAAATGAGCAAACTGGCCTTCGGGTGCCAGAGAAGTTCCACGTCAGACGACGATTCTGGCTGTGCGCTGGAAGAGTATGCCTGGGTCCCACCAGGCCTCAGGCCTGAGCAGGTAAGGAGCCCACTCTTTGATTGGCTTTCCAGGAACTTCCGCTGTTTTGCAAGTGTGGATCTTCACTCTCCCTCGGCTGGATTTGCTTTCTAAGGTTCTCTGCTTCTTAGTCAAAGCTTCCTGTCTTCCTACTCATGGACCCTGTGGCCCCACAGCCGCACTCAGCTTCTGCTGTAATTAACGAAATGCCGGGTACCATGGGTGTGCTTCTTAGTGCTCTTGTGAGCCACTCTTCAGGGAGGGAGAGAAACTTACCTGATTTGGATTTTTTTTTTTTTTAATGGTCGGGGGGAGCAGGGGCAGGGTGTGTCTTTTGAAATAGGGTCTCCTTATGTAGTCCTGGCTGGCCTCCAACTCGCAGAGATCTGCCTTCCTCTGCTTCCCAAGTGCTGAAAAGAAAGGCGTATGCCAGTATGCCCAGCTCTTACGTATTCCAGAACTTCAGTAGGAACAGAAGGAAATGAAAGGGCCACCTCCTGGCCAGTTCTGTGCAGTTCTCCTCTGTGGAAGAGGAATGCAGTGTTGCTACTAGGTCTGTCCTCAGATGAGTGCAGCGGAGGCTGGGAAAGCACCAGCGCAGCGCTTCCTTTGCTTCGCTGTTTGGGGATGAAGGGGACACTGTTTGCCTATTTTCATTTCCCAGTATCCTTATGATGACGATATTACAAATTGTTGGTGGGTCTTAGGCATGCAAAGTTGTCCTTCAAAACAGAAGATCACAGTCTCGCATCTGGTTGTCAAGTTACCTTTCTTGGAAGGTGGGAGGGAACCCCTTTGAGATAAGGTATCCTTATATGTTCAAGACCCAGTGTATAAGTAGCGACTAGTAATATAGTAAGGTATCAGAAAAGCTTCTAGAGCCCACACAGGAAGCAAGGGTGTGCTGGCGTAGCAGTTGGGGAAGTGGAATTTTGACAGACTGTCTTTTGGAGAGACTCCCTTACATCCTAGATGGTGTTTGTTGAACCACTGCTAGCAGACGAGCCCCGAGGTCCTTTAGGTCTTCTACTTTGAATCCTTTTGATTCCACCTCAGCATTATGACATCCTTTGTGGCGTTCGTCAAGGGATTTCCTAAAAGACAATAGAAACATGAAAATGATGTCCCCTTTCAAAGTGAGCTAAGACCAGCTCAGCATGCTGCATACTGCAGATAACACCCATGGGAAGCCTGTAAAGCGGATGGTAGAGAGAATCATGGAATTTAGAGAGAAAATTGAGTCTGTCTGTTTAGAAGCCGGATCTTAGATATTTGTCACAGAATCTCCAAGAATTCACCCAGGACTCTCTCTTGATCCCTCAGCTGACCTTTGCAAGACTGGGGAGCAGGAACCGTAATGCGCACATTTGATAGCACGTAATTTATGATATCCTTAATTGTCACTGCAAATTGCATTCCTGAGGAGCAATTTAGCAGCTGGATGCTAGTTGATGCTAGCAGATGCAGGTTTGCACCACTGCTGAGTTGGCTCAGCTGGTCCCCTCATTAGCTGCAGGGGGGGCAGACACCTAAAGGAGGAAGAGGTGAAGACCGGCCCGCTCAGACCTTCCTTTTGTGTATTGATGGCATCCATCCTGTGCTGCCCCCACAGATCCAGCTTTACTTTGCTTGCTTGCCGGAGGACAAGGTCCCTTACGTGAACAGCCCCGGAGAGAAACACCGGATTAAACAGCTTTTGTACCAGTTGCCGCCACATGATAACGAGGTAAAGTAACAGGAGGAAAGCTAATTAGTAAAAAGAAAATAAACAGTAAGCATCCTGGGGCCTTTTCGAAAGCCCAGCTCTTCACTGGCTAGGCCTCTCTTTGGCCTTTCTTAAAAGGTTACCTTACGAACAAGGCTTTTCTTCCTTTTTTAGAATAGAGAAAAGGGTATCACAGTGGGACCCTTCACACAAGTTGTTCTTGATAGTGTCTTCAGCCACCCACCAATTATCGGGAGCTTTTCCTTCCATGTGCGGGGCCAGCACTTCAGGGTAGTTCAGGGTCGAAGACCTGAGTGCTTGCAGAATGCAGCGTGAAGGAGTGAACATGGCAATTATCCGGTTTCAACCTTCTGTGGAAGGTGGCATCTTTCTTGCTCCTAAGGACTGCAATCAGTTCACATTTAGAAAATAGTGAGCCACACCTGTTCTGTCAGATAGTGCATCCCTTTTCTAGAGATTGAGGTCCATTTTACTTTATTTTTTGAGACGGGGTCTGGATCTCGACATGTAGACCAGGCTGGCTTCGAACTTCTGGAGATGGACAGGTCTCAGCCGCATGGGTGCTGGGATTAAAAGCGTAAACCACCACATCCAGCCGCGCTGTATTATAACTGAGGGTTTGAGGCAGGGCAGGGCAGGCAGGTGTACTGTTTTCTGGCTTGAAACTCCGGAAAGGAAGAAGGGTCACGGCCGCCCTGCAGCACACACCTCTGTTCTCTTTCCTGCGAAGGTGCGGTACTGCCAGTCTTTAAGTGAAGAGGAAAAAAAGGAGTTGCAGGTGTTCAGTGCACAGAGGAAGAAAGAAGCGCTTGGGAGAGGAACCATTAAGCTCTTGTCCAGAGCTGTGATGCATGCGTCGTGTGAGCAGGTAGCCCTTTCTAGGGCGTGTAGAGGGTGGGTGGCAGCGGTGTGGATGGGGTGAGCGGAGGGTAGCTGATGGCTGTCGTGGATGCACACCCTATAAAAACTTCTGAAGAAGAAGAATTCCCTAATGGTTCTTACTTACTGTCTGCACTGCTGTGTGACAACGGGAGTCTGTTTGGATGACACTGTGTCCTGCAGGGAGGGACCCTTGTATTTAAAACACAGAGAGATAATGAAGACATTCTGATCCCCTACTAATGGTTCTGGGCCCCTAGGAAAACTCTACAGTGGGAAGCAGCTCAGTCACACTGGACAGAGCTGGGAAGAGTGGCTGTGTAGAGGTGTTGGTGTCATTTAATCACCAGCAGTAGATAGAAAGTAAAGCTATCCTAAAAAACCAAAAAACTAAAGAACCTTGTAGTTTATATAAAAGTGGGGAAAACTAAAAATCCAGTAACTTAAACGAAGGCTTGTTTTAATTTCCAATCTTTGTTTTTAGTGTGGATTGCAGATGAATGGAGGGGAGGTTGCGGTGTTTGCCTCCCGTGCAGGCCCTGGAGTATGCTGGCATCCCTCCTGCTTCGTCTGCTTCACGTGTAACGAGCTACTGGTTGACCTCATCTATTTCTATCAGGATGGAAAAATTCACTGTGGCAGGCACCATGCAGAACTGCTCAAACCTCGATGCTCAGCCTGTGATGAGGTAAAAAAAAAAAAAAGTTCATCTCTTAATGATGGAAAAAATAAACCAACAGCCAACATTCCACTGTTCACAACTAAGCAAAACATGTGCCTCCTGCTTTTGTTATTCATGGATATTTTTAAGATAAAGTTGCCCATTCACAATGGAATTTTGTGTAGCCAATAAATAGAGGGCAAGCAGGTGCTTTTTGCTTGTCCATGGATGTCTCTGATGGAATGTAGGTGGGGGGAAACATTGTAGAAAAATAGAATACAATCATTTTTTTTCAAATATAGGAAAGAACTCAATATATATATATATATATGTTTTATACAGTTAGCAAAGCTTAGAAAGATCAGTTAGTTGAGGATATAGCATAGGATGGATAACAGTGTAAAAGGAATTTCTTCCTCTTACATTATTATTATTATAAAGATTTTTTTTTAATGGTCTCATTAGGCTAAGCAGGCCTCAAACTTACTATGTAGCTGAAGTTCAAAACTTTGAATTCCATATTCTCCTGCTTCCCTCCAGCTTCCAAGTGTTGGATGATGCCCACCAAACTTTTTATTTTAAAGTGACTTTTTGAAAAAGTTGAAAAGATACTATAGACAGCCCCTGTACACCTTTCTCCCCGCTCCCAGGTGCTAGCTTTTCCATAACCATGTTGTATATGGCATCACCATTCATGCAGGAGCCATGCCTATACCTATTGGCTTTGGTTAGATTGTTGCCTTTTTTTTTTTTTGAACCATCAGTGAGTTTATTTTAGGTCTTTAGGTAGTCATATATCATATAGGAAAAGGACATTATGTGGTTCCCTGCCATTAGGGTTCTTCTTTCTCTTCCTCGGTCTGGGACAGAAAGTTTTCTGGTTATATACATCCACAATATATTTCTTTAATGAAATATAAAGATTTCAAAGTCCTTAATGTGCAGTGGCCTGTGTCAGACAAAACATTTCCTTCACAACTGTTCACACATCCCCAGCCTCACTGTGGCTCTGTGTTCACTCCGCAGACACTGGTTTCAGTTAAAACATATGTAGACCAAAATTTACTTGACTGCTAATGTGTGCTTCGTCAAATTTCGCCACTAAAATGGTCCTTGGGAACAAAAGTGTAATAAATCACTTCTACCTCCAAGTTTAAGCAAACTTTTAGTTTCCCCTCTCCAACAATGCCAGCTTGTATTCTTGTAGACAAATCTTTGTCAGTGAAATGGAAACATGCATGAAGCCGCCAATATCTATCTGTAGCTATCTATGTAGGCACACGTATTTCAAACTATTGCATATTTTGTAGTTGACTCTTTCTTTCTTACATGTATGATGAACACCAAGAGTATAAACACAATAATAACTGAAGTCAGTGTGTCAGGCCCTCTGTGGTAACAAAGCCATAGACTCAAGGGGTGTGGTGGCACACGCCTTTGATCCCAACACTCAGGAGGCAGAGGCAGGCAAATCTCTTGAGTTTAAGGCCAGCCTGATCTACAGAGCGAGTTCCAGGACAGCCAGGGCTACCCAGAGAAAACCTGCTCCCAAAAAGCAAATAAACAAAGTTTACACTCTTCCAACCAACACAAAGCAGACATGTAGAAAAGAAGGATGACTTTTTGAAGTTATCGATGATCTGATGAGGATTTAACTTAACGAGAAATTAGATGTAGAAAGTTAGAGCAATTAAAGAACATACTAGAACAGGCTGACCTTCCAAACCAAAGACCCCCTTCCAATTGAAGCTAATGTTTTCTTTTTCTGCTTCTCTTTGTAAAAGTTCAGAGCTTTACAGTTTAAGGCTTTGGAAGCAAACAAGAGCAGCTTGGACTTCCAATTGTTCACATTGGCCCTTCTCATTCTCTACCCTGTCACTCAGCTTTGTCCTGCCAACTCAGCTGGTCTCTTATTGCTAAGTTCCAGGAGCAAGAGCTTTTCCGGGCTGGGTTTGGTGGCCTCTGGGTACCCTGTGGGTGTGTCAACCTTCTGTTCCACCTCTTCTTACTCTGCCTGCCTTTTCCTAGGCTGTGAGCTTTTTCTCCATTTTCTGCAGCTTAGCTGCCTCACTTCCTGCATTTTCTTCTCCTCTCCTCTCTCCTGGGTCTTGTCCAGTCTGCTGTACTTGCCCGCCATGTACCCCAAGATACCAGGGTCATACAGGTAGGCAGACATGAGATCTGTGCCTTGTTCCACGGCTAGGGCATGGCTATTTTATAGCACCTCACACACACACACTCCTCACCAGATGACCTAGAGGGTTAGGGCTGCCCCAAAGGACACCTCCAACAAGAATGTCACCATAAAATGAACCCCTAAGACGGCACCTGCTGCAGGGTGTTTGGGCTCAGGTTTGAGAGCCAGTGTCTGCTGTGCAGAGTGGAGGCTTGTCTTGGACATATGCTAATTTGTTTGTTTGTTTGCATACCGACCTTCCATTCTGCGGTTGGTTCTGTGTTTCTTTTAAAGATAATCTTTGCTGATGAGTGCACAGAAGCCGAGGGTCGCCACTGGCACATGAAACACTTCTGCTGCCTGGAATGCGAGACAGTCCTGGGGGGGCAGAGGTACATCATGAAGGATGGCCGCCCCTTCTGCTGTGGCTGCTTCGAGTCTCTCTACGCTGAGTACTGTGAAACCTGTGGGGAGCATATTGGTATGTGTCGCTGCCGCCCACCTCCTGTCTGCCCTGTCACACAGCTGCAGCCATCGGTGGTTATCCACAGCCTTGCTTTTTTGTTAACGTTTGTGAAAACTGAGGTATACTTTACACGTATCGGAGCACACGGCATGTCAGTGATTGTCAGATGAATACTCTATTCTGATTGTTCTTGGCAGCGAACACTGAGCTGATTCTGGGCACTCTCAGTTAAAGTTCCCATGGGCCTCTGGGGTTTTTCCTTTTTCTGGTGGGGTTAGGGAGTAAAACCCAGGACCTTGTATATGCTAGGAAAGCCCTGGTCACACCATTTTTTTTTCTCAGTCTATTAACACATCTGTTTCATGTGTTTTGGGGTTAAAGCCTTTCATTGAAAATGTATTGGCAGCAGCGAGCTCTCAGCCAGCAGCATGTGGCTCACAGTTAAAGCCGATGTAATACTTGTATCTGCATGCGTGTAGAAGCACAAGACAGTGGTTCAATACATGCCCCAAGCATCTTCAACAGCAAAACAAAGCACAGAAATGCAAACGTCACTAAACATGTGAAGCTCAGGATACTTGATTATAGCCCAGGAAGCGAAACCAAAGGGTCCCTTTGTATGGCCTCAGTGGGGAACAACATGTGTTTAATTTAAATTGACCACAATTTAAATCTTTTTTTAATCAATTAATTTATTATATATACACTTGCCAGGAGATGGCACCAGATCTCATTACAGATGGTTGTGAGCCACCATGTGGTTGCTGGGAATTGAACTCAGGACCTCTGGAAGAGCAGTCAGTGCTCTTAACCTCTGAACCATCTCTCCAGCCCCTTAATTTAAATCTTAATGGATCTGTATGTCTGTTGATGACCATGTTTTGACTATCAATTTTGGGATTACAAATAATCCTTTGAACAGATGAGTTGACAAATACATTATCTACAGATAGGGACGGTGAACAGTATGTAACCCACACCTGACCAGATCAAAACAACAGCGAGCCAGATGTGTAGTGCACACCTGGAGTCCTAACACAGAGGCTAAGGCAGGAAGGGGCAGGAACTCAGAGCCAACCCGGGTTCACAGCTGGCCTGGACCACATAGTGAGATGTTTCCTTAAAACAAAGCCCAGAGCGTTCCCATCACCCACAAGTTCCCTCCTGTCCACACCTCTCCCCAGCACCTAAGTGTTTTCTGTCTTTTTTAACACAGGTGTGGACCATGCACAGATGACGTATGACGGGCAACACTGGCATGCCACAGAGGCCTGCTTTTCCTGCGCTCAGTGTAAGGCCTCTTTGCTGGGATGCCCCTTCCTTCCAAAGCAAGGTCAGATTTATTGCTCCAAGACCTGCAGCCTTGGCGAAGACATGCACGCCTCCGATTCTTCCGACTCTGCATTCCAGTCTGCCCGATCCAGGGACTCAAGGAGAAGTGTGCGGATGGGCAGAAGCAGTCGCTCCGCAGACCAGTGCAGACAGTCTCTGCTCCTCTCCCCTGCTCTGAACTACAAGTTCCCTGGTCTTAATGGCAATGCTGATGACACCCTATCTCGGAAGCTGGACGACTTGAGTCTCTCCCGGCAGGGGGCAGGCTTTGTTAATGAGGAGTTCTGGAAAGCCAGAGTCGATCAGGAAGCCTCCGAAGACCCTGAAGAATGGGCTGAACATGAGGATTATATGACACAGCTCCTCCTCAAATTCGGGGATAAAAGCCTCTTCCAGCAGCAGCCCAGTGAGGTGGAGATTAGAGCCAGTGAGCACTGGATGGCTGACAACATGGTTAAAAACAAGCCTGAGGTGAAGCCAAATCACCAGGGCCTGGTCAGTAAGAAGTATCAGTCTGATATGTATTGGGCACAGTCCCAGGACGGGCTAGGTGACTCTGCCTATGGCAGTCATCCCGGCCCTGCCAGCAGCCGCAGGTTGCAAGAGCTAGATCTGGACCACGGTGCTGCTGGGTATAACCATGACCAAAGCCAGTGGTATGAAGACTCCCTGGAGTGTCTGTCTGACTTGAAGCCAGAACAAAGTGTCCGGGATTCTATGGATTCTTTGGCATTGTCCAATATCACAGGTATGTCACCCGGGGATTGTGGGGTGTTTGAAAAAGTAGGCGCTAAACGGTTTATTAACAAGTTACCACCGAGTGCCAGTAGGTGGCGTCATATTTAAAACTCTGGACGGACAAAGGTGTTTCATTTAAATGCCACAGGATATTAGGCGGGTGTGTCTGTGAGGTGAGTACTCAGTGTGACATCCTGAACAGAGCCCTTTGTGAGGGGAGGAAACTGATTTGGATAAGAAAGTCTTTGCCTGGATCAGGGGTTCGAGATTCTGTGTTTAGATTATACTATATGAATTTTAAGATAGTAAAATTAGCCTGAGCATGTTATAAATTTTTAACTGTTTAAAAAAAATCCTTGGATTGCTCTGTGGGTTGAGATAGCTCAAAAAAAATCTACGTGTTTTTTTCCCTCATTATAAAATTGTGCTTTAGTGTTTCCAAGGCAAATTCTTATTATTTATCTCATGCTTTATGTTAAAATGACCCTGAGTTGTATAAAGTAGATATTATTAATTTTAAATAGGAGGAAACAAATTGTTTGACAGCTGAGTGGCAGATGTTACCCAGGGTTTGAAGATAAGACTGGTATAAAAAAAACAGCATGCTATATGAATTTCATATGGATGTTTGCTTAGGACACAAAAACACTATGCTCCTGCACCTAGTTCACAAACTAGTAAAAGCCCGTCCTTTATAGTGTTATAACATAGCCAGGAAAGGACCGAGTGCTCTCCGCTGCCAGTGGTCTGTGTAGAATGGTGAGACACTGCTCCCTCCTGGTTCCTGGCCTGTCACACGGGTCCTCTTGTAAGGAAAGTGGAGGAAGCATGGCGGGTGAGACTGTCTGCCAAACCCTGTACTGGCCAGGTTAACGTGTCACCCTTACTGGGTACAAGTGGGTGAAAGGCAGCAGCTGGATGGAGTTGAAGCTCAAAAGTACAGGAAACACTTTGTGTGTGCAAGGCCACTGGTTTAACCCCCAGTGCTGAAAACTAAAAAGTAAAATGTTAGAGACTGACAGTCCTTGGGAATAATGGTGCTGAAAGACAAGCTATCTTTATATATATATATATTATGCATATACTATTCTGTGTGTATGTCTGCAGGCCAGAAGAGGGCACCAGATCTCATTACAGATGGTTGTGAGCCACACCATGTGGTTGCCAGGAATTGAACTCAGGACCTTTGGAAGAGCAGGCAATGCTCTTAACCACTGAGCCATCTCTCCAGCCCCACAAGCTATCTTTCAAAAGTAGGGAGTTAGCATCTTACAGGAGCCGATCAGGGGCCCATACCAGTCTCTCACTGTCTTAGATCCATAGAAACTTGAGTAAGTCATATTGTCACCAAGATCATTGCTCTTGGTTTAGGAATAAGAGCCATCTGGAAGTGATGCATTTTAAAGACGGGAGTGGAATGACTGACCAAGGGCACAGGCCTGGGGCTGGCAAACCTTTGCTCAACAGCTCAGTTTATGGCTAGTTTCTGCCACAGGGGGAAGCAGCCCCAGACAACCTAAGTACAGCTGTGTTCTGGTGTGACTGCACCCAGCAGGCTGCTGTCTCCAGTCTAAGATGAAGACAACTGCCCACTCCGAAGGGGCTGACTGACATTCAAGGGGGATGGCTCTCAGAGATTCCGTCTGTGCTGCTCGTGGCACATGCTAGAACAATCTTTAGGTTCCCTGGTAGCATTAACAAAGTTCATACTTCTCAGTTGGTAAACATTACACATTGGCTTTCCCAAGTGTGTTTTAATCAGATGATTGAACAGGGAATTTTCTTGGAGATGCTTTTCGGTTGTGTGGATGTTGGGACTTGTGAGAATCACGTCATGTTTTGGGCTCTGTTGCAGGCGCATCAGTGGACGGGGAAAGCAAGCCAAGGCCGTCCTTATACTCTCTACAGAACTTTGAGGAGGCAGCCGACGACTGTGAGAAAATGAGCAACATGGGGACTCTGAACTCCTCCATGCTGCACAGGAGTGCGGAGTCTTTGAAGAGTCTGAATTCAGAGTTATGTCCAGAAAAAATCATGCCTGAGGAAAAGCCAGTCCACCTGCCGGTGCTCAGAAGATCCAAGTCTCAGTCCAGACCTCAGCAGGTCAAGTTCTCAGATGACGTCATTGACAACGGGAGCTATGACGTTGAAATCCGGCAGCCTCCCATGAGTGAAAGGACTCGGAGACGTGTATATCACTTTGAAGAAAGGGGATCCAGGCCTCACCACCATCACCACCGGAGAAGCAGGAAGTCACGGTCCGACAACGCCCTGAACCTGGTCACAGAAAGGAAGTACTCTCCCAAGGGCAGACTTCGGCTGTACACACCTGATAACTATGAGAAATTCATACAGAACAAAGGCGCCCGGGAGCTTCAAGCGTACCTGCAGAATGCCGATCTCTACGGCCAGTATGCCCATGCCACGTCTGATTACGCCCTGCAGAACCCAGGAATGAACAGGTTCCTGGGGCTCTATGGGGACGACGATGACTCCTGGGGTTCGTCCTCCACGTCCTCTTCCGACTCCGAAGAAGAAGGCTATTTTCTCGGACAACCGATCCCTCAGCCGCGGCCGCAGAGATTCACCTACTACACAGATGACCTTTCTAGTCCAACGTCTGCACTGCCCACTCCACAGTTTAGTCAGAGGACAACTAAATCCAAGAAGAAAAGGGGACACAAGGGCAAAAACTGTATTATTTCTTAACCAAGTAGACACCGAGGTGATCTGTTTAGAAGTTAGCCATTTAACCCGGACTTGGACCTTTTATTCACTATAGGAGAGTAGCTGAAATAGTGTAAAGTGCTTCCTTGGCCTATGTAAATGAGAGCCTACTGCTGTTTACAGTCAGATCAACACAGAGGGGTGGCTTCCTCCAGGTGCCCTTCCTGGGGGTACCAGATTAAAACACTGTCTTGTGCCAGTGGCAGGTAAATTACAACGGCTTTGGTCTCCAGTCCACAAAGAGAACACCCCGGAAACTGCCACCAGGTGATTGGACAGTGTTCATTTTAGAAGCCGGATAGCCACCTTTGTGAGCAATAGTGCTTGTCCTTAACTCAGTCAGGTTGGCTCAGGTCCTGAGTGGTGTCGTGTTGTGAGGCATGCATGTCACCATGACGACCTAGCTAACCACCACGTGTCCCATTTGTGTGAAGCGAACTTGTTCCCCTTCAGCCCTTATTAGCCAGGTAAACATATTGTATTACTTCCAGCTACAGATCGAAAGGCCTTGCTATTTATATGTAGTATTTCATAGACCTTAAGTGTATTCCTAATTTAACGGTGCAAATATTAATGTATATACTGTACAGTTCAGATTTTAAAGCTGATATTTTTATATCCCTGAATTGCAAGATGTTTGTTACACTGCCGTGCTAGATTCATTAGGGAACCGGAAACAGCATTTATGGGTGAGATGGTTGCTTGTATTTTAGTCAGGGTTTATAAGTTTAGACAGTCAATTTATATTGCTTAGTGAGAGAAAGTTGTTTTTTTTTTTCAATATTATAAAAGGCTCTGTATGCATGGTGGGGCTATGTACATACTTGTTACTGGGGCCCTGTTACTCTTACAAGTGTTATTTATGGGTCAAGCTTTGTAAACTGTATAAATGTAAAAACAAGCCCCACACATACCTCTGGAGTATATGGTGAAACCATGGAGAAGCTGTTGGGTGTTCTTCCCTGGGCAGGGGGAGGTCTCTCAGCGGTGATAACATTCATATTTTTGTGACAGTCTGGAGACTTACTATATGTAAAGAGAGGTTATTTCTCCTGCCCTTCCCTCCCAGCTGGTTGTTGGCTTTTAAAAGTAACTTTGAAAAACCGAGTTTCCACTTGCAGTAGGAACGAGCCAGAGTGCTTCAAGCTCACAAGGCTCTGGTTCAACGGGAAACCATGTTGGATTTGAACTAATGAGCGGGTAGTTTGGGCTGTGCTGTTCTTGCATTCACATCTCAGTCCTAACTAAAGGTCCTGGTGTCATCCTGGGCTTTTCAGGGAGGTGTTTAATAAAGGCTTAATAAATGACAGCTACTGTTCTGAGTATGAATCTTTCATTTTGCTCCAGTGCTCAGGCATGATTTTTTTTCCATAGTCCTCCTACTGCTAACAGATCTTTGTTGAACCCCAGACTTGAGGAACAGAAACTGTTATTTATCAAGAGCAAAGAAAGGCTGTCTGGCCTTGAAAAGACCAGACATGAACCCAGTAGGTAAACCTATGGTCCAGGAATTCCTCCCCCTCCCCCTTCAGCAAAGCTGCAACAGGAAAAGAGCCCTTTCCTCTACAGCTGCATCAGCGTTGCCTGGGTCTTGCACACTTCGAGAACAGGTCAGTATGGAAATGGAGATTATTCATGGCAGAAATCCCTCAGACAGGATCAAACAGCAAAGCTTATTCTCACTCCTCATCTCCAGAAGTAAACTATTTATCCAGTCATAGTCCACACTTCTGATGTTCCAAACACAAGTATCTCTTCAGAATTCTAGTTGGGGCAGGCGGCCTTTAATCCCAGCACTTGGAGGCAGAGGCAGGCAGATCTCAGTGAGTTTGAGACCAGTCTGGTCTACAGAGTGAGTTCTAGGACACATTCCAAAGCTACACTGAGGAACCCTGTCTCAAAAACAAAGACAAAAAACAAAAAAATTCTAGGGGCTGGAGAGATGGCTCAGCAGTTAAGAGCACTGACTGTTCTTCCAGAGGA
>LOEQ01000597.1:135354-147952 GCA_001685075.1 Bramus lutescens | reverse complement strand
TTGGAAGAGCAGGCAATGCTCTTAACCTCTGAGCCATCTCTCCAGCCCCTAAACTTTGGTTATTATGCTTTCAGATAAAATGCAAAGGTTTTCAGTTGACTATAAGGGATATCTTGGCAAAGCAAATCCAATGGCAAATTTGCTCTATTAAAATTGCTTGTCGGGTTGGATCAGTCACAGAGTTGGTAGAGTGCTTGTTGAGCATGCACCATCAACAGGACTGCATAAGTGGACAAACACAGCAGCGGGTTAGGATATGAAACTCCCCCAAAGAACACTACTTTTACTCTCTGTTCCATGCGCGCGCGCGGGGGGTGGTGACGTCGACACAAAATTAAGGCAAGATAAGGTGTGATGAGCACATGCATTCCAAGTCTGGAAGACGTGTGTATGGGGGCATGATTGCTGTATTATCCAACAGGACTATTTCCTCTGCTGTTGCTACCTCATCATTTCATATAATTTTCTTTACCCAAAACCAGTTACTTAAAATACTCTGTGGCCTGCTTCAAGAAGGTCACATCCTCATGACAAAGGTAACCGGGGATGATTAAAATTCAGCAGTTAGTTGAGCAGGGAATGCAGAAAAATAGTTCCAAGCATTGGCTTCTTAAGTTAGGAGTCAACAGAAGGCAGTTGTGGCAAGCAAGTATCAGCTCGGGTGTCACACAAGTTGTTTGTTTCCTTATAAAACTAAGTATGGAACCCAGGTTTTTACCTGTGTTCAGCAGACACTTGGTCTACCTACCATTGACTTAAACCTCCAGCCTAGTAACACAGTTACACATAATACATAGGTCAAAGTCAAGGGAAATGCTAAAATAATCCGAATTAAATGAAAATGTCATAATTTGCAAAGGGCAACAAAAATTGCATTTAGAGAAAAATGAAAGAACTATTAGAAAACACAAAACTAGCAGTTTATAACACTAGAAAAAAATGAAATTCAAAGTAACTGTAAACAACAAACATAAGACAACAGAAACATAAAATTAAAAACAGGAAATAAGGGGCAGGGGAGATGGTTTAGAGAATAAGACATTGTTACCTAAGTACAAGGAGGAAGGTCTGAATCCAGACTCCACCCCAGCACCATTGAGGAAGAGACAGGAGGATCCCTGAGGCTTGCAGACCTCTAGCTCAATTACTGAGTTCCAGGTAAAGTAAGGAACCCTGACAGACATTCAGTGATTAAGAGCATTTACTACACCTAAGTTGAACAGCTCACAAGCACCTGTAAGCTACAGCTCCAGGGGGTTCTGACCTTTGCAGGTACCTGGACTCATAAGCACATACCCCCACAACCCACATATAAGCAATAAAAATAATTATTCAAAACACTTTTAAAGAAGTAAGTGGAGAGTGACTGAGGAAGATACGCAACACCAAATTCTTGTTTCTGTGTGTATGCATGCACACATAAGGGAGAGGAATCAGTGTAACCAAAAGCTGGTTTGGGTTTTAATGTTGAAATAGTATCTCACTTAGCATAGGCTAATCTCAAAACCACAAGGCAGTTAAGAATGACCTTGAAATGATCCCCCACTGCCTCTACCTCATGAGTGCTGAGACTACAAGCATATATCACCATGCCCTTTTCATGTGGTACTGAGCAAGGAACCTAGGCCTAAGCATGCTAGGCAGGCACGTTATCAAGTTAGCTACACATCCCCAAAACTGGCTCTTGAAAGACAATAGCTAACTTTGTATAACCACAGCAACCACTTTCGGAAAGGAGAGAAGACAGAAATTACTTGATTTCAAGGACAGTTACTAGAAAATAAAGGGTAGTATAAACTCTTGTCCCACCAATTAGACAAAATAAATCATGTTAATAAAAGACATAATCTGCTAGAACTCTTAAAAGGAGATACAGGATGCTCTGAACAAGCCACACCCACCTCCAGAAACTCAAGGTGCAGACAGCAACAGTGCAGGTGTTCCACTGGGAAATCTACCAGCACAGACCTTGAAGTGCTCCCTAACTCACAAGACCCATGCTCCTGTGGAATCCACCAGCACCGAGATGCAGGCTGTGGAGTTCAGTTAACAATACAAGTTACACTGGGTTGCCAGCCACACCAAGGCCACTACTAAGGAGAGGGGCACCTGCAGGAAAAAAGGTTGTTCTCAAATTTCTACAAAGACAGAACTACAACAACAACAACAACAAAAAAGATTGGAGTAATTTAGAAGAATCAATATCAATTAAAATTTTTGTTAATTTCTGAGCATAGTTTTCAGAATCTGTGACTGATTGCAATTTCAAAGATCAAATAAGACAGCATAGAGCATTCACAACAGTGACTTCCATTAAACAACAACAAAGACATTCTATATTAGAAAGTGATTGACCATGAAGTAAGGAGAGGCAGTATTTTGTTTTGTATTTCAGACTGCTGACCACACTGGATTCTTAGGAAGCAGAGGAGATAAATGCTACTGCTGGACCCACTTCTCCTTTTCATTCAGTCTAGCACTAGGGTGAGCCTTTCATCTCAATAACCTAAGTAGAAAGTCTCTTATAGGCGGGCCTAGAAGTCTACCTCTAAGATTACATAGTCAGAATGGAACAACAAATGGAAGCAGCATAGATGTGGCAACGTGAAGTGATGGCTAGATGGTTCTCCATGGTTACGCCAATGGAGTAACGTGTCACCTGACACAGACACACAGAGCCAGAAGCCTGGATTTGGAGAAATAAGAACACATACCAGGGTCATCAGCAACAATGAAGAAAATAAAAAATTCTTTCCACTCCCATAAACAGAAGTTAATAAATGTTGAATGAATAGCAAAAGCATGCTTTAAAAGAATACAAAGGGGCCAAAAAGAAAAGTGTGGACATTTAAACACATCAGTATTAGTCATGGAAGAAACAATAAAGAACGTAATGGCAAGAAAAAAACAACAGTACTAATGCTAAGGGGTTGTATATTAAGGAGACTGCCCAAAAATCAAAGAAACTAACAGCCAAAGTATGTTGACTGAAATGGCAAAACATAAGAACAGTTTATTGGGATTGGCAGCACTTAAAAAACCATGCTGCTCAGTACCATACAGAGGCCATGTATAGCTATACATTTGTATGTATACTAATGAAATAACATGAAAGCTATTTGCCACATTTCAAATACTGCTACATTGGCCAGTGTATGTGTGAAACACCTCTAGTCCTGCAGAGTCCAGAGGACAGAAGAGCACAGACCAAGTGCAGTAGATGAGTGTTGACCTGGTCTAACACTAAAGCTGGAAATAAAAAAGTTTATCACTTTTAAAGAAGTGAAAGAGAAACCAAAATAAATAAGTAAATAAATAAATTAAGAGTCGGGCATTGGTGGCGCAAGCCCTTAATCCCAGCACTTGGGAGGCAGAGACAGGCGGATCTCCGTGAGTTTGAGACCAGCCTGGTCTACAAGAGCAAGTTCCAGGACAGCCACAGCTGTTACACAGAGAAACCCTGTCTTGAAAAACCAAAATAAATAAATAAAATAAATAAAAGAGAAAACATAAAAATGTATGTTAAGAAAGGAACTCCAACCAGGGCAGACATTCATAATATCCAACATGTTGATGAGATTGGTAAACAGTGACAGCACATACCTCAGACAAGTTCAAACATCTAATTTGGGTCTACAGAAATGCAAAAGGCACCAAAACTACAGTAGCCTATGCTGCTCCTAGCACTGTATTAACAGAAAAAGATGTAGTATCTTAATTAGGGTTCTATTTGCAACAAAACCCCATGACTGAAAAGGAAGTTGGGGAGAAAAGGGTTTTTTTATTCAGTTCATACTTCAACACTGCTGTTCATTACTGAAGGAAGTCATAACTGGAACCCAAATAGAGTAGGGTCCTCAAGGCAGGAGCTGATGCAAAAGCCATGAAAGGTTGCTGCTTACTTTCCCCATCTTGCTCAGCCTGCTTTCTTATAGAAGCCGGGAACACGAGCCCAGGGATGGCACCACCAATCATGGACTGGGCCCTCTACCATTGATCACTAATTGATAGCTACTCCTTGAGACATTTTCTCAACTAAGGCTCGTTCCTCTCTTCTGATGACTCTAGCTTGTGTCAACTGGACATACAAAATCAGCCAATACATAGAGGTTGCTAAGAAATACATTCTGAACACATAGATCTCAACTATTAACATGTAATATGTAGCTGTAATTAGTATAATCACAAATTCTAGCACATAGCCTACTATTTAGGAACACACACTCACACACCCCACACACACATTAAAATTAAGCTGTATGGACCAGTGTGTAGCTGGTGGTGGCCTACCATGTACAAAGCAAACCCTGGCTTCCAGCTCCAGCACCACAGTGTAAACAACAAACACTAAAACAGTTTAGAAAAGATTAAGGTTTATCTGTGGAGCTTTTATATTTCATATAAAGAAGATAGTCACAAATATTAAACTCTACACCATGACATGTATATTGATGAGTTCAGGAATGAAGTGGACTGTGAAATGCAACACAATGAGACATGCATTAAAACTAAATGAACTACTGAAGGACTGGAGAGAATATATATTCAGGGTCTACATTCACAGCTATAAACTCATATGTACAAACTTCATTATTCTTTAAACAGTGTTTTACATTGAATTATGTACTGCAAGTAATCTAGATGTCATAAAGTATATGGAATGTTATATAGGTGGAAGGCAGGAAGCGGGGGAAGAGATCATGTTGATAGCAAGCAAGTAGAGATCAAAAAAGCACTAAGACACCTTTAACATAAAGGCAGTATGGAAAACCAAACAGCATAATATGTTTAAGGAGTACTGACTCTTAGAATCTTCTCAAGTTTGGAAGTGACATTATTGATAGACTAGGATCAAAATGGATTTGAAATGAACAGCAAAGGCAACATTTACATTTAAAAAACATAACAAAATACTAAAGAAATTACTTCCAGGGCTGGAGATGCAGCTCAGTTGGTGGTTTTGGTCTAGCATACACAATGCCCTGGGTTTGAGCCCTAGCACAGTATAAAACGGCGCAGTGATGGAGAACTGTAATGCACACACCCTCTTGTTGCTATCAGGACTGCCAGGGTTACAAGTGTGCACCAGCACGTGTGGCTTTTCTATGGAGTCTGAGGGCTTAAGGCTGCTGTCAGGCTAGGGCTAGTGCTTATGCCTGCAGAGCTATCTCATTAGCCCAAAAGCCTCTGTGAAGACACATTATCTGCAGTCAAGAATTTTAGGTAGAATCTAGGAAAAGAAAATGAATGTATTAGCTATAACTATTTGTATTTAAGTAAGAATTGCTGAATATCACTCAATTATTTCTGCTTAAAACTTGAGGGTAGAATGATGATACAATTAGACTGAAATCCCACAAGAAGTCGGAAGAGCCAATCATCTTTGCCACATGTATTTTCACTATGTAGTACATTCTATTTAAAAACATTTTTTTTCAATGTTGAGCTACTGGTGTAAACACTTTTTTGATCTTTGTTTTGTTTTTGTTTAGCAAAATCACCATGACTAGTAAAATAAATAAATTTGGAATAGAAAAACAGGGAAAATCAAGACTAAAGCCTTTTGTTTGGACTAGTGTCACTGAATAATTGACCGGTTCAAATAAAATAAGGGTCAAAGGTTTCCCACCTTATCATGTGAACCAAAAGGAATGGCAGACAGCCATTTCCTCTTTAACTTTCCTCTCACTGGACTGCCATGTGCTCTTATAGATGGAACAGACACATAGAGATTTTTCATATAAACACATCTTGGAAAAATGTATTAAGCTACTCTCATGTCCAAGCATATTTCCAGGATTATATGATAATAAAATATCAACTTTCAAATAATGTGGCTCCACCATTTGAGCTCAATGTATTCATACTGTGATACTTAAAAGTACAGAAGTTATTAATTATAACCAGGATTTATTTCTTGAATAAAAACCAATCACCTATAAGTTAACTGGTAAATTAGACTATTATTTTAAAATGGAGTATTGAAACGTTTTCAGAGGTACCAAGCCCACTGGTGAAAATGGATTCTGTTACACATCCTGAATGCTTGCTGGCTCTGTGTCTGCAGTCACAGTATGAACAGGACCTAAGCAATATGACATTGTCCATTTGGAGTTTGCACCATTAACAATGGAGAGAAAGAGAATATTTTAAGAACATAAGTATAAAAATGATTACTATATCTTTTGAACAAACCAAGACCAAAACAAGTGTAGAAACGGTACCATTCAAGATGGCACTGTGTAAAAACAAAAGGATTGCATGATACCAAATGGAGTGATGGTTTAAAGGAACTGTCCCAGTTTCGCTCTGGGATGCTCCTCTCCAGGGAGTCCAGCCAGTCACGCCAAACAGCTCCAGCTGTGTCCCTGCACCTTCTTTATTCTTGGCAAACGGTTGCCATCCAAAGCGCTGTACCTGTGCCGTTACTGAATAAATTCTGACACAAATGTGTGTACCTATCTTTCTAAAAGCGTGCTCACATGTCTATTATACATGCTGCAATTGGAGCTCTTTGGGCAAACAAAACATGAATGTTCAGTTGGGGAAAAAAAGTGGCTCAGTGGTTAAGAAAAGCAAATGATCAGAGTTCCCAACACCCATATAAGGCAGCTCACAACTGTGTGTAACTCTAGCTCCAAAGGAATCTGATGCTGCTGGTCTCCCGGGTAAGCTGAACACATACGTATGTTCACTACAAACACACACATACACATTAAACCATATACATAATGAAAATAAAAACCATAAAAAGCATATACATAAATGCATTACAAAATAATTAAAATAGGTTCATTGATAGAGAAACCACTTACATTGGTTGGGCACATTAAGTAAATATTTTAGTCAAAAAGTGAGAAACCAAAAAAGAAAAATTCTAGACAGAAATCTGCATCAGACAAGGCCTCCCAAAGGGAATGAAAACATGGTCTTCTTTAGAAAATTAACACCAACAAAACCCACATTATAGTACCATTGTCATTGTCATCACCACCAACACTACTATTATTATTGTTTGTATGATGGGGAGGGAGGGAGTGCCCCTGTTGGCATCAGAAGACAGCTCTGTGGAGTCAGGTCTCTATGTCCACCTTCACATGGGTTCTGAGGATCAAACTCTCATGGTCAGGCTTACAGGCCTCTGCACTTGATAAGTCACCTTGCCAGGATCAAAGTACAGAGGACAGAAGTAAGGACCAGAAGTCTTCAGAGTTTGCTTTCTATTCTAAGTCGGAAGGGGTTCCAAGAACAACTGTAACAATTCCAAGCCTGAATGCTGGGGAACAGCACACACGCATCCAGCACTTCACAGGACCAGGAAAACTAAGTCCCAAGGCATTTACAAACACTACCCTTTGTTCAAGAATTCTAAATTATGACATGTATTGGTCATCTCCTGCTTAAAATGTTTACCCATGAGGGCGATGTTTTCTTTCCCCATCCTTTGAATGTATTATGATCAATGTCTAGAGCTAAGTTACAGGTGTAAATTTATTTTTGTCCCTTGCTCCTTTAATTCCAAACTGTACAACATCTAGTAGCTCAAGAACCTGATCATATAATTAAAGGTTAAAGAGTTTGCAGCTCTCTTCACTAAGCCAGTGAGCACCTTTGACTGCTTGGTACCATGCAGAGTAATTTCACTTGGTCAGACAGCAAGGCTCACAACTTGCTGATTAAACAGTTTGGTTTACTGTCTAGCCTTATTCGCAGGGTGCTATGAATTGCTGGAAGAAGTCCAAAACTGCAATTATTCAATCCACTGTGAACTCCTCAAACCTCTCTGGTGACTTCTCTATCGTAACACACTGATTATTCTAAGGCCTTCCCACACCCAATTCAGGAACTTCAGATGCTGATAGGACTCCCCTCCTTCCTATCTTGTTTCCTCTGCTCTTAGCAAAATTGCTTCTTTCCAGACTTATCTTCTTTCCACCTCAAAAAAATGCCCTGCTCTGTTCTCCTTCACTTTTGGTCTCAGGAAAGGATGCTCTGAATTTTTCAGTTAGCTTCTCTTACTTCAGCAATTACTGCTATCTTCAGTTTCTCCTAACCCTGACATAGCCACTCTCCTCCAGTCTAATTCAGGATCTCTACATAAAAAGGAGCCAAACTTGTCTCTATAGCTAAATTAAACTGTCCAATACACACTACACAGATCACAATTATGCCTATGTTAAAAGTTCAACCATTATGCCCATCAATAGAATTCAAAGTGTTTTCCTTTTTCCTCCTTTAGTCTTCAAATTGTTTAAAACTCCACCTCCAACCCACACACTCATATTTAAGCACCATATTTTTCCTACCAGCCAGCTTTAGCAAATGTACTCTATACTCAATGTTCCTCAGGCTTGGTTTCCCATCTAATACTTATCAATGGTGCTTTTCACCTTGTGGGGCCAGGCATGAAACAGAACAGAACACTTCCTTCCTGCTGGATCATTTATAGTAAATTGTAGACATAGAGTCTTCCTGGTTTCTGAGCTGTTCTAGCAAAGAGACAGAATTTCCCCTAGAAAGCCACATGAACTTCAATTTCTAAATAGAAACTAACAACTCCAAATCTCAAGTCCATGAGGGAACTTCCTAAAATGAGTAAGAACCAGCAGAAACTACAGCTGACTGGGACTTCAGATACTGTAGTTATTCATATAAAATATTTCTTAAATAAGGGCGAGACAAGCCTAAACATGAGGCTTTATTCTAACATGAATTTGTTTCTTATACCATGTCTTTTATTATAGGCTAACTGTAAGCCAAACAAGCAGTAAATAAATAGTAATTCAGTTGTTGGCTGACCAAGTGAAATTACTCTGCATGGTACCAAGCAGTCAAAGGTGCTCACTGGCTTAGTAAAGAGAGCTGCAATAGTAATTGAAACTGGCATCTAAGGGAGTCTTGTTTGTTTAACTCATGTTTGGTTTTTGTTTTTTTCCTTAAAGTAAGATTATTACTTAGAGTGAAAACATTTATTGACTGGGCTTTATGAGTTGTGCAGCCAGTGTTTTTCACTGAAAGTTACATAGATGTAGCATGTATCCAACAATGGCACTTCCATCTTAATGAGCTAAAGGGAACTTTACTTGCATTTGCCCCTCACTTTAAAAATCTTGTAGGTTGTCTTGCTTAGGACTGACTTTTCAAATCTGTCTCCGTCTGATTTACCGTTTCATCCACATGTTGAGGGTTTTTTTTTTCTTTTTTTATTTAAGTTACATTTTACTTAATTATAAAGAAGGGGCTGGAGATATGACTTGCTGGTATTAAAGAGAACCCAGGTTCAGTTCCTAGCCAATGCCACATTGGAAAAAAATATAATCAAGAATAAGTTAATGGGGGCTATGTACAGGTTACATGAAAATACTGTTCTTTGTATTTCCAACGGGGGCTAAAACACTAAGGATTCTGGTATCTAGAGCCAACGTTCCTGGAATACCAAGGCATATAAAAACTTTCAAAGAAAAGAGTCCAGAAACAAACCACAAAACAGTAATGAAAGAATAAGAGTAGGGGAGGAAAAAACCCAAAAACAACAACAAGAAAAAAGGGTCAGTGAGGCAGCTCTGCAAGTGAAGGCACTCGCCACCGGACCTGATAACCTGAGTCTGATGTCCACAGAGTGTCCCAACACCCCTGCCCATGGGCAGACAGACAGACAGATAAGGAGAGCCTGGTAACACAGTCAGCTGCCCCCACTCCACCCCCTGCACATACCTGATTTATGACTTCAAGTCACCTTTAAACAAAATCACAATTCTAAGTGCAGTTTTACAAAGGTCTTCCATAAAACATCAACGGATTCCACTGTACCGACTGTGGAGAACAGAGCTATTTGCTGTTTCCAAGCATGAAGCCCATCTATTAAACAACAGCCAAGAAGACAGCAGATGCTATCTATATGTGGTTAAATCTTGAAAAAGAAAAGACAGCACATAAAGAAGAAAATTTTAAGAAGGGAAAAGTAGAGCATAAAATTCTAAGGAAGAAATTATTTTTTTTTAAAAAAAACTATTTATTTGTATTTTATGTACAGTGTTTTACCTGCGTGTATATCCCCTGAAACTGGAGTTACAGACATGTAACTTGCTTGCTGCCATGTGGGTGCTAGGAATTGAATCTGGATCCTTTGGAAGAGCAGCCACTGCTCTTAACCACTGAGCCATCTCTCTAGTCCCGGAAGAAATCATTTTTAATGCTATATGTTACATAGAGATAAAGAGAAGGCTAAACATATAAGATGAAAACAAGATCAGAGTTATCCAGAATAAGTAAAGTACTCCATAATCTTTACATTTCGAAAAATTACCAATGATAGGAGGGAAAAGAAGAGGACATTGAGAAAACAAGGTGGGAAATAAAAGAGCAAGCCAGGAATGGTAGACGGTAAAGGCCCTCCTGGGTTCCACAGAGAGGAAAGAGCAGAGGCACAAGAGGCGAGGGGTCCAAGTCCTGACACAGATGAGCACTAGCCATAAAATATTACCAAGAAGGAATCCAAAGTAACCATCACCCCAGAGCTACAAAGAAACAGGCAAGAACTTCTTAGCACAAGCACTTGGGATTTCCAATACAGGGAGAGTTTTAAGAGAGCTGCAAAGAGGGCTCAGTGGTTAAGAGCAGTGGCTGCTCTCCCAGAGGTCCTGAGTTCAATGCCCAGCAATCACAAGATGGCTCACAACCATCCATAATGAGATTTGGTGCCCCCTTCTGGTCTGTAGACAGACATGTAGGCAGATAAAATTACTACATTTAATGAATGTGCAAGAGGGCCCTGAAAGCAATGGCAACCAGACAGCGCTTTATGAATGTCCTTAATGTTTTATTTAACAACAAATATAACTGCTGGTTTAAAATAAACAGAACTGAGTAGCAGGGACAGTAATTTACACCAGCACTGGCTGGGAGCAGTCTGCATTTGGCCTAATCCTACTAGAACACTCTGACTAACTAAACAGTTTTTTCTGCATCGCCTTGGAGCAGTATCCCCAAGGATAAAGTCTACCTGTACCCTTTCAAAGTGTGGTTCTTATAAATGTTTGGAATTTATACTATCTATATACTGCCTCTACCTCCTGAGTGCTCAAACAGCAGACATGTATCACCACACCAAATTTAAGATTTGCTGGGGCAAGCAAACCTAGTGCCCTCATGCATGCTATATAACTACATCCACTTGGTTATCCCCCCAGTCCCAGCTACTTATTTTCAAATGAAACCTTACCCCAATACTTCAGCAGCAAGTTCCCATAGTAACACTGAAAAATGAGATCTACCCAGTAAATTATACATTTCAAAAACTTAGAAATTTGGCCAAAATAAATTATTAATTATTTTAGAAATGCTTTTTTTTTTTCAGAGGGAAATCTTGGGAGTTTTACTAAATCTATATGCAAAGTTTGAAGAAGTACCTGGTAATGAATTGTTAAATACAACTGGGTAGACTTGATGGCTAGACAAGATACTGAGGGAGAATTGTACTTAAGAACATTTGTAACTTGTCTGATAACAAGGAAAAACAGAATGTTTCTATTATGTGAGGCAGGCTAAACGCTTCTCTCATACAACAATAGACAGAGCTTCCTCTATCTGAATAGAATTTCATTTTAACCATCACCACTAACAGCTGATTTCTTCCTATGTCCACAACTCTTCACTCACATTCCCAGGACAACCGTTCATCTGCCTGCCCTTTATTTAGCCCTACGAAGAGAGGAAGTAGGAGCGAGTGAGAGCACTGGGACTCACTAGGCTGTTGACGGGAGCTGCAGTCAGACACTGGAAGAGGAGCTCAACACAGAGAAACTGATCTGGTACTGCAGAATGCACGTTCCACTCAAGAGCTCAGTAAGCACTAATGACCAGGGTACAAGAGGGTTTCTTCAAAACAGCCTTTCATTTTAGTAAAGGATCCCTGTGTCTACTAAGAAGGTTAAAAATTAAAAACACAATTCTATTATTAAATGTGAAATACCATGCAACAGAAAGTACAAAGGACTGCACACATAGCTCAACAGCAGTGTACTTGTCCAGCATGCGAGGGCCTGGGTTTGCTTCCCAGTACTATAATAAAACAAACCAAACACACTGGGTTCATAACACAAAAAGAACAAAGAGCTCTGAACATCAAATATGATTTAAATAAGAAAAGTGAAAGATTATCCAGTCTAACCTTTGCAGAAAAGCTAAAAAAAAAAAGTCCAGTTAAAAAATGGTTAGAACGTGGAATTTAAAGCAAACTAATAGTTTTGGAACAGAATAGAATTCCTGTGGAGGCCCAAAAAATGTGAGCCTATTCCACTTTGTCTGAAGGTCAGAGAGTTTGAGGTTGCTCAAAGGTGTTAGCAAGTATGGCTACACACCCTAACTTAACTTAAGGTGTAGTTGCTTGCTGTTTTGGACATTAAGGTGGTCCATAGTGGTGGATCCGTTCCACCCTGACCAAAAGTAAAAGAATTCAAGCATACTTCTGCTCCTTCTTTTGAAGTAGAAGGTTTGACCAAGAATTTAGCATGAAAGCTGAGGCATGAAAGATGAGCCAACCTTGATACCAGATAATAGGTATTCAGTGTGTGTGTGTGTGTGTGTGTGTGTGTGTGTG
>LOEQ01000597.1:111484-126698 GCA_001685075.1 Bramus lutescens | reverse complement strand
TCTCTCTCTCTCTCACACACACACACACACATACACACGAAAAAAAAAACCCAAAGCAAAAACACTCATAAACAAGTCTTTATGGACTCCAAATCTTATGCACATTATATAGCAGGCACGTGGGAAAGGATTCTTTAATCATGCATGAAGATACGAGTTAGTATACTATTATTGTTATACACATTTAATCTCACATACCACAAAACCTTCCATGGGTATTAGCAATGTAACAGACAGACAGATATTGTGGAATATTGGTATAAGAAGTGTTACATTCGTTTATACTGTGGAACATTTGTTTAATGATGCACAGATGTGCTGCATTCTTTCGTTGCATTTGTTTAATTCTGTGAAGCTGTGTTACTTTGCCTGTCTAAAACACCTGATTGGTCTAATAAAGAGCTGAATGGCCAGCAGCTAGACAGGAGAGGGATAGGTGGGGCTGCCAGGCAGAGAGAATAAACAGGAGAAATCTAGGCCCAAGGGAAGGGGAGGAGCTAGAAAAGTAGGAGAGAAGGACACCAGGGGCCAGCCACCAAGTAAGAAGATATAGAATAAAGAAAAGTAAAAAGTTCAGAAGCAAAATGTAGTTAAGAGACACAGGACAATTTAACTTAGAAAATGGAAAAAGTCTTCCATTAAAATTATTCAAAAATATACTTCTCACACTCTTACTTTGTGTAGTAAATTCAATAACCCACAAAGATATTTTCTCAAGTACCTGTTGAGGAATAAGAACAAAGCAAATATTTTATACTCTTTTATATTCTTTTTGCTTTGTCCCCCCCGTTTTTTTTTTTGTTTTGTTTTGTTTTTTTTAATAAAAGGGGCCTCATGCACCTCAGGCTATCTTCAAACTTGCTCTGATGACAACCTTGATGGTCCTCTGCCTGGACCTCCTAATATGTTGGGACTACAAGTGTATGGTACCACAGAGGACTTAAATCCAGTTAAAAATCAAGACAAAATGTTCAGGTGGGAAACATAAGTTGAAATGAAATACCTCGAACTCAGAAATCTCAGTCAGGTTATTTTCATCTGACTTCTCTGGCTTTTCATTAGCCCACTTGTTTGCAGCCTCAGCAAGTTCCTTCTCAGTTAGCCGGCTGGGTTTGTCTAACACCTACAATAAATAAAGAGACATCTTTGTTAGCATTCTTAAAGGCTTCTAACACCAGGAAGCACAATGCAGTGGGACAAGTATACCCCCTTTTCATTCTTTCAAAAACATTCAGCAGAGAGCCTGGCAAGATAACACATGTGTATTCATTCCTAACACAAGGAAGATGAGGAAGGAGAACTGAACTGCCGGGCCAGCCATAGCTATGTAGGGAGACACAAAACTCAGTCCAGAATCCCTTTAAATAGCAATTCCTTTAGGACACAGGGACTACTCAGAATTTCATTTATATAAAACTTTAAGACCTCATCTAATGGGCCAATGCAAAAAGCATGACAAATACATATAAATTGTATCCAGGATACAAACAACATCATATTGATTATAATTTTTACCTTTAATTATGGTCAAATGAAATTAAGTAATGGTTCAATTTTATTACAGTAAATCCTTTAAAAAGATTTATTTTAATGTGTGTGGGTTTTGCCAGCCTGTAAGTCTGTGCTTCACATGTGATCCTGCTGCCCCCTAAGGCTAGAACAAGGGCACTGATCCCCTGGAATTAGATTTACAGAGGATTGTGAACCACAGAATCAAATCCCGGTCCTCTAGAAAAGCAGCCAATGCTCTCAACTACCAGACCATCTCTCCACCCTTAAGGTAAATTCTTAACTCAAGAGAAAGGCCCAAATATGTCATCTTTATAATTTGTGATAAATTATATAAGTCATTCTTGCACAAGAGTTTAAAGATTTAAATTTCATTGTTTTGGCATACTACTACTTTCTCTAATCGAATACAATATAATCAAAGCATACGCTTTGAAGCTACAGGCAGATCTCAGCATGCAGTATGGTTTAATCACCTGTTGGATGGGGCTTAATTCCTTTTACAAAGCAGTTGTGAGAATAAAGATAACGGGCCTAAAAAGTATCTGTAATAACGTCTTGCATTTTTTCTTTCCCATGTTCACTGCCATAAATCTACTGTACTGAGACAAATTTGGGAAGATGAGTGAATTCATGGAAGAAGCAAAGACAAACAAAAGGTCTTTCTGGGTCTCTCTCAATCCCAATAAGGGTCTGCAGTGTGGATGAACGAGTGAAGCAGCACAGCACGGATTATAAAGCCTTTCCTTGGCCCTCTGATTCCATCCTATTTCCTGGAAGACTCTTTACCAACTAGGCCCAATCGCTCCAACTTTTCTAAGAGTGCATCACTGACTACGTACATAAGTCTGGAGATTAATCTTACATCAGTATGATGATTAATCTTGGTTTCCAGCTTGTTAGGTCAATAAGGTTGCTTTCAGAAAGGACTGACTCAGGTGGGGAAAGTGGTGCTCATGGGCCTTGAAACAGCAGCCCAAACATGAAGAGCTCCAAGGAAAAGATGATGTTGCACTGCTGTCCTCCAAAGATATCTGAGCCGGACTTCTCTGGCCTTCCATGACAGGGTTAGTATCAGCAACTGTCCCGGAATCTTTTAGGCCTTAGAACTGGTCTAGGACCACTGAGGCACCTAACCTAATGGACTTAGAAGCCCAGGTCCTAAGTCTCTCTAATGTGCTGCCATCTACAGACTACCCAGAAACTTTCATGTAAACCAAGACAGTGCATGCTAACCCTTTATAATACGTACACACTGCACTAGTTCTACCCAATACTCCAGAGAACCTTGTCTAATATACAGTCCCAGTGAAAACAAAAGAAACAAAAAAGTAAACAACCTCAGCAGTACTGGTGCACTGTCATGAATGAAGTACTTCTACAAACCAAAGAACATTCTAATAGAAATTCACCAAAGGGAGCAGGGCAAGCCTCATTACCTCAAATTAGAAAAACAAGAAACAGAATAGTAATTTATCTAAACTCACTAACAAAACACTGATAGAAAGTGCACATGAGCTTCATTCAGACCTGATCAAGCTCACTAAGGAACAGGACGCCATGGGTTTATTTTTAGCGTGTGTGTGTCTGTACACGTGTACATACACAGCATTGTGAAAAAAACATTTTTGATCCAAATATACTGACTATTTTGACCTAATTATTCAGAGAAACTGCATGTCTCATAAAGGCAGGAACGACTCCAAAAAGTTGCCTGTCGTTTTATACAAGAAATCAACAAAAAAGCAAAGTGAGCAGAAATTGTAAAAAGAGGCTTTTTCTCTAAGATACCCGTAACCACCTAGGAAAGCTTTTCAGCTGGCCTAGAGAGGCGACCACAGTAGTCTTCAAAGATTTCCACCTGGGAAATGGGTCTGCATAATATAGTTTGGGGGGCTAGAGAAATGGCTAAAATGGCCAAGAATACACACTGCTCTTCCAGAGAAACTGAATTTGGTTCTTAGCACCCATGTGGTTGGCTCATAATTACCTGTAACTCCAGATCCACAGCATGAAAACCTCTCATCTCTGGTACTAGCACTCAAATGCACACACCTGCACATATGTGTAATTAAAAACTATAATATTTTAAAAAGCCAAAAGGAAGAAGGCAGCCAGCCAGTCAACCCTAAACTTCCCTGCCTTTGCATACTGCAAGACACAAAATCAACTATTGGTTGACGCTTTGTGTATGGTTCCCATGCACATAGTACAGGTTAGACTTATTTTCTACAAATCTCTCTATTATCAGCTCACATCACAGACCAAAATTATCAAGTCTTCAGAAGACAAAAAGAGAAAGCCTGAAACTTACTCTGAAGTATATTCCACAGCCACTAAATAAGCTTAACTCCCTCATTTCAATCTTCCACCCACCCAGGTTTTGTTTTTAATCCCTTAGTTTGTTTGTCTGAAGACAGAGTCTCAATCTGTAGCCGAAGTTAGTTCATGATTATGAAACCCCTTTGTCTCAGGCTTCAAGTGCTGGGATCACTGGCATAAGATGCCTACCCAGCTAAGGAGGTCAAAACAGTACCTACCATAAGACAGTATATTATTAGAAATACAAAAAAATTAAAATAAAAACATATCCAAGAAAATGTATGTTTATAATCTTAAAAGAGAAAGTTTATGTTTTCAGGAGAGCTCTAAAGCAAAACCAAGCTAATGACTTAGGAGTTCTTGTAAAATGTAAAGAAATCCTGCCAAGGGAACTATTCTATCTGTCTATTTGTTACTGAGTGTGTGCACTTGATAAGTTATCACACAGAACTATTTTTCTAATGGTTCAAAATAAACCCTGAAAAAATATACTCCCAAAGCCATAATGTTTGGGAGAAAAAGCCCTCAGCTGAGAAGGTAATTTAAAAACTCAGAACACTGATGCACGATTAGCAAGACCAGCCTGAGTTACTACGAGGTCAAATCCAATTTTAAAACCAAATACAAATTTTTCAGAGAGCTGGTTTCTATGGCTGGCAAAATATCTGTCAAACATCTGCAAGGGCAAGAACATGCCATGCCACAGAACAGCAAAGAGCAACCTGACACTTCAGAATCCTCAGATTTCTGAGGGTCCTCCAGTGATAAGATCTGTCACAGAAAGGTCACTTTTTCCTTTCAAGCAGAGAAACTGCTGTCCCTGTAGACCAATGGCAGAATGACAGGGGGTAACTATTTCTGCTAAAATGTCAAAAACATTAAGAGAAAATAAAAAAGGAGAGAGTATCTGAAACAAGTTATGAGCATGAGAAAGGGTGAGAGGTTAAGAAAGGAAACAAAGTGAAGAAACATCAGCTCCATTGTTTCAACACATTTTGAGAAGCTGGGAGTAAAGAATGGTATGCGAGGAGCAGCTCCACTTGGAGGAAATTATTTTCACTTCTGAAGCTTCAGTCTCCTAAAGAATTGAGATTTAAACCTAGCTATGTATGGGCTTCTGTATGGGTTAGTAAAAGGTTATACTGCATATCAAGAATTGAAAGGTTTTAAATACATGTTAAACTTTTGCCTATGCTCTCAATGCCCTAAATAAAAGTAAATCCTATGAATACACACCCCATCTAAATATGTAGCCCATTTGGTTATGATGAAGAATAGCAAAGGCTACAGCAGCAAATAAAAACTGCAGCAAAACCTATGGAGAAATGTTAATGAGAAAAATAATCATTTATTTTGGCCTTTGTAATATTTTCAAGTAGAGAAGACTTAAAATTCAAGCTTTCAAAGGGTTCATTAAGCATCCTGCGTACATACAATATTGTTTGTCCTAGTCAACCCATCATCTTCACATTGCAGTTTTACCTAACTTTAGAAAAGCAACGAACCTTGGATGAAGAGACTGCTGAAGAACTTGAGGGTGAAGTATCTCTTGATGTTTTCAAAGACTGGATGGATCTCTCTTTACCTATATAACAATGGCAAGATTGAATATAGGACAAGAAACAACACAAGATGTAATTTTCTAGCTTATGTGTTTCCAAGTAATAAGGAAAGCCATATACGTACTTTATTCTGAAAGTTCTCATCATATTACTGTAGTAGTAACATCTAAATCTACCTCTTAGTAACACCACAAAACAATGTAACGTGGAATGAAATAACGTCATATATGGCAGTCTAGGCCACACCAATGTCAGTTGTAAGTATGATCACAGAAATGCTGAAAAAGGCAAAAACACATTTTAATTAGAGGCTCCACAAACTTCCCTACCACAGCTAAGCAAGCTCTAGAGAATCAGGTTTCTGAATACCTCAGGTGGTATTAAATAATACCTCTTCCCAAGATTCTGAAGATAGGAAGCCACTCTACACCAGTGACTCTCAGTCAAGGACAGTTTTGTCCTTCCTACCCTGGCATTGGGCAATGTGTAAATCATGACCTTTTCTGCGGCTGAAAATCTTTAACATATCATAATATAAATACACAGAATGTTATTACAGTTAGTATGTAGCTATCACAGAGCAATCGGTCGGTTAAGAGACAGCCCAGAAAGTACTATACACAGGAAATTTAGCAGATACTCCTAAAACATTCACACCATTTAAAATAATTTAGAAATCAATTAATTCAGAGCACTTGATCCAGAGCCTGATATAAGGTATATGAACAATTGTTTTGTTTAAAATAAACCTCTATAAGATAAAGTCACCATCATTTGTTATTTCAGATACTCACATAATGCTGCATGGAACCATTTTTAATAGAAACATAAGCCAGAAAATATATGAACATTATTATGTAAGTAGGTCCAACAACCAAAATTTAATTACATTTAGTTTTTAGTTAGCTAATTTATTTAAACTGTTTTAATATCAGTTTATAAAAATTATTAAAAGTAAGCTGTTCCTAATTAAAAAAAAACACCTTACTAATAACTTTCAACGTACAGTCAATTCTGTCATCTTAAGTTCTGGGAAAACTAAAAATATGAACAATGCAAAGCTATTTTAGAAAGTGGCCACACAAATGTTGCTGAAGCCTAGAAAGTGGAGAGAGCCCAGAGAGCAGGCAGGAGCAAAAGCAGACACCAAGTCACCTGCAGAGTGCAGCGAAGCCAGCTTTACTCAGGGCTCCACAAACTTCCTTCCACAGCTAGGCAAGCCCTAGAGAAGCATGCTTCTAACCACCTTGGTATTAAAAAGCTTTGCCAGGGTACTGAAGGCAAGAAGCCACACTATACCAGTGGCTCTCAGCCAGGGACAGTTTGTCCTTCCCACCCTGACACTGGGCAATGTGTAAAGAAATTCTGATTGTTTTCTGTGAGAGAATACCACTGCCATAGACAACTGCAGGCCCAAGACAATATGAGAGATTTCTATGGAGGATAGCTCCATTTATCATCCTTAACAGAATCATCCGGCTTCAATAATGCAAAGGTTGAGTGAGAAACCACCACCCTAAGTCTAGTACCCCAATCCTGAAGTTTCAACAGTTCTTTTGGTAAAAGACAGAACCTAGATTCTTGTGGTAGTATAATTTCCAGGCAACCCAAGGCTGACTAGTGAGACCCTATTTTTAAAATACACAAATTACTTGGGTGAGGGGACCCTGATATCATCATCATGACATTCCCCAACAGCCAAGAACATAAATTTAGTCATTTCTCATTGTATTTCCAATGTATGTGGCAAATTGTACACTGCATTGTAAAATCTATCCTAGTGCCCAAAGCCCCTAGAACAGTGGTTCTAAACCTGTGGGTTGCAACCTCTTTAGGGGTCACATATCAGATATCCTCCATACCATATTTACATTACGACTAATAGCAGCAGCAAAATTACTGTTACAAAGTAGAAACAAAATGTTTTTATGGTTGGGGGTCACATGAAGACATTAGTAATGGGTCACAGCATTAGGAAGCTCAATAGCCACTATCCTAGAGGAACAAGTATCATGACTTTATAGTAGCTCTGGTCTACATAGCCTATAGACTTAAGAACACAAGCAGGCACTCAAAGTTAAATAGAAAGCCAACTTACTTTTTTACACTTAAGTTACTAAATAAAGGCATATTCACGTTAGGTAATTAGTTGTATATGAGTCGGTCATTGGAGAAGGACCTCTCCCTCAAACTCAAACACAGCACACTGTAAAACTAAGAACTGAAACTGGAAAACTCTGATTTGGGGTCAAAGAAGGATATCGGAGATATTCTGACTACCCAGATAAAGGAGATAAACATATACCCTTTGTCCTCTTCCTTGAGAGTTAATTCAGTGGGCTTGCCAATCACTTGTGCAGGTAAACACCTTCTGGGCAAACTGTCTGTTCTAGAGACCTTAGCAATAGTAGAAAGACATTTAAATATAGATGGTTCCTTTGGCCACTGGCCATTCTCACCCTTCAAGCTTCTTCCAACTCTGTAATAAACACCATCTTTTATCTAATATGCTATATTCTGTGTGGCTCACCTAAACTGTTTTCAAGATCACAGGGATAGGGGAGCCCAGGGAGGGCCAGAGCAAAATCCTAGTGTCAATTATATATTCAATTTTAGCATGCATTAGCGAGAACACAGGGGAAAAAAAAGAGAAACAACACACAGAGAAAAGATGACAACTCAACAGCTGTCAATCTCAAAATTTGCTTTACAAACAGGATATTGCTAGTGTAGCTAGGCCAGGTATGATCCCGAGTGTAGCCCAAGAATCTTTCCTGATTTCAAATGCTCCGGGTTAACATAAGCAGACATCAATCTTCGTATGCAGAAGCAAAGGATTGCTGAAGGAAAAGAAATGGTTTCTCAGAAACACTCATTTATACCTGTTTCATAAAAGAGTGGACAAGCAAGAAGCAAGGGAAAAGACAAGCAAAGACAACAGCAAAAACTGCAAAGTAAGTAGAATCTCTAACTCCCACTGCCAGTGGACTCATTATTCTAAAGGCTCTATCCTCCTGTGGCAGCCATTCCTTANNNNAATGGCTGGTCAAGACAACCAACTACCTGGCTATATTGCTAGTGACAGTGTATTTGAGAGAACAGTACGATACTTTCCCCCATTTAAATAATTTCTCAAATCAAACCTCCCACCCTTTCAAAATTCCAGATCAAAACCTACTTCCAAACTCACCTCTTCCTGGATTTGCTTCATTCTGTCGTTTGTAGGAAGCACCAACACGCGTGGACTCTAGGGAAAGGTGGCAGGGAGGAATTAACACCAGCACCCCTGTGCCAGGGAGGAGCACGGTACACCCCAGAAGTAGGAGTAAAGAGAAGAGGTACTTTTGAGCACTTGCTGGTGATCCTAACCACCTCCAACCCACGTCAAGCTGAGCTGTGCAAGCTGCTGTACTGAGAAGAAACCAAAGCAGAACAAGAAAGAACCAGACGTTCTGCATACTGCAGTGATCACTCAGAGAACTATCAGACACCTGATGGTTCCTAAAAACAATCTTTTTACAGAAGAAATGTATAGTTACCTAGAATAAGACAGCAGATGCAAAAGCTTTGTATGAGCCCCCTTAACCAACCTAAAAATGAGTCAGTCTAGTAAAAAATATCTTACTACAGGAAAGCGGACTAGAGTCTAGCACTCCACTGAGACACTCACAGGCTGCTAAACTATTCTGAGAGCAACTCAGAGCTCACCCGCGACTGTGTGTAATAAGAAAAGATTTCTTTTCCATATGTCCAACAATTCAAATGCCCACAGCTTGCTAACAAATCCCCACCAGAAACCAGAAATCCTTTCAGTTCAACTATCTGACCCTTCCCATGTGGACACAAAACAAATTGCATGTCCTCTTGCAGGTTTCTCTGCTGACCTGTTTCCTGTCAGTTTGTTTCTCAATTATAAACTATCAGAGAACACAGAAGGAAACGACTGTAATTCCTCTATCATGTTCACTAAGGGGAAGTGTAAGAACCAGCTAAGAATGAGAGGCTATATAAAAACATTAATCATAAGTAGCAACATTTGTTCATACAAAAACTCTAAGGTTCACATTTAAAGATGTGGTACAGATCACATATCAAGTAGGAAAGACGGGTGTCAGGCTGCTGGAAGGGAAATCACCATTAGTAATAAAATATAATACCAGGAAGGTTTTCTGACTTGTTCAAGAATAGATTTACCAATACTCTAATATTGCAATAACTAAAACTTATTGATTCTTTTCACAAGGTCTCTCATATATGGATTTTTCTCAGATACAAATTTACAGCTACCATCCTGGTTGAACCCTTCACTATGCTATATTCAGAATACCAAAACATTGTTAGATTCTTATAGAGACAAAAAGACCAAAATTAAAGGGTCCCAAATAATCCTCCACTATCTAATAATCAGACCACAGCTGCTTGATGCCTAATGCAACAAACTGTTATGAAATCCCTAATAACTCCTAAGCTTCTCCCCAAATGCCCTGTCTTGCAATAGAAACCCCTCCATAATAACAGGGTCTTGCGCTTGCCATCTACCAAGTGGCCCAGAAGGCAAGGCCGGTAGCTTCTCTTCACCACTACAGAACGATTGTCCTTTAGCACAACCACTGCACTCCTGTCCACATCCTTTATTACAACTCCTCTATCAGCTCTGGTCTGAAAAAGTATCTTTTCTTCTTAGTGTTTCTCACCCAGCAGAATACTTTGGTGGGCGAGCTGGGGAGTGCACCCCATGCCTCCCTTGGCATCTCCTGAGTGGGCTGTGGTGGCAGGAGGAGCATCTCTGCAGCAGATTCCATGCAGAGGATCTAACTACCCATAATCTCACTCTCTCTCACCCTCCATACATCCCTCGGAAGACCCAACCAGCTCTAAGATAAGCACTTCAGACACCCCAGAATGGCTGCGCACACATCTCATCATATCAAGTTAAACATCACTCCTTCTAACCTTCCAGCGTGAGTTTCTTGACAATTTTTATCAGGTTAAACACTGGGACCAAAGTCCTCCAATTTCTAGTTGAACCCTTTTCATTTGCAAGCAAATTCTTTAGATTTTGTGATATATTTTCAAAGACTGTCTTCTCTATATCCAGGCCAATCCTGAAGGAGATTTCAAATTTCCTCCCCCTTTATAGCATGTTTACCAAAGGGGAACATGTAGTTTCTGGCAAACTATATATTTATCTATCTATCTATTTATTTATTTTCAAGACAGGGTTTCTCTGTGTAGCTTTGGAGCCTGTCCTGGAACTAGCTCTTGTAGACCAGGCTGGCCTCGAACTCAGAGATCCGCCTGACCCTGCCTCCCACGTGCTCGGATTAAAGGCGTGAGGCACCACCGCCCACCTTGCAAACAGATTTCTAATAATCACCAGCTTTCATTTCCAACATCAGGTAAGGAATGGATGTGCCTTTCTCAAAATTATCTCCATGCAGCCTTATGTTCTTCATCTTCCAGAAAGGAAAAGAGATCTAATTTAAGAGATCCCCCACTAAGCTTCCACTCAAGATTCAACACCACTGGCCCATTCTTTTCCCAGTTTGCATCTTTACAATCGAGCATTACCCACATCTACAGGGGTCTCAGGCTCTTCATAGCAAGCCCTTCCTTAGACAGTCCTCATACTAGATCCAGAGGTTTGCTGACTGTCTCAGGGTGTTACATGCCTGGGACAGACAAACACAACTTAACTGACTCAAACTTTCCAGATAACTGCCTTATAGTAACCCAGAAGGATGGGTCTATCTTTAAACCCGCTCACAAGACCAAAGGTCACCTGCAGCTGTGTGTGTACCAGACCAATCAGGTCTTCCTCAAGGGTCCAAGTGAAGTCAAGTTAAAAGGCCTGTCACTGTGGATGTCTCTGTCTAGAATTAAGACTGTTCCACTACAATTTCAAGCAACCTGAAGAGACATAAACATGTTGGCAGATCTGTTTACTGCTGTACTAAGCCTCCACATCCAACCAGAGACGGATAAAGAAACCACAGTACTTATGAGCAATAAAATTGTATCCAGATGCTAAAAAAGAAATTATGAAAGAAAACAGGTTTCCACCATAATGTTAAACAAAAATATGACAGACTCCAAGAGGCAACTACCACAAAAAGTACAGAGAAAAACTACTGAGTGCTGAGCACAAAACGGGACAGTCGTATCACACCCCATCCTCCCAAAGCTCAGGGGTCACTGTGGAAGAGGGGGCAGAAAGAAAGACGGTAGGAGTCAGAGGTTCTGGAAGATTGCTGCAAAACGTTTCCAGACAAGCCAGGCCTGACACACAAAACCTGCACAAGACCAAGCTTCTAAAACTTCAACATGGATAGGAGAGGGGCTCACAGTTGATGGCTCTGTTCCTTGATGTGGTTACAAACACAATTTGACTGCTGCCACCTTAACTTCCCTAAGCAACAGACCAAAACCTCAAACTATGAATGAAAACACACCCCCAACCCCGTTCCTCTAAGTTTATATCAGGGTATTTTATCACAAAATGAAACTAAGGCACATGATACACAGGATGCTATCAGGAGCAGTAGGCCAAAGCACACAATCAGCCATGCTGTTCACAAGGACAAACAGCTCAAAACGTAGGATACTAGCTGCTATGAAGCTCGGCAGGTAAGGTAAAGTAAGTGCATTACCAATTTAAAGACAACTTGTAACTGAAATTGGTGCCATTGTAAGCATTTCCATTGGTTCCATAGAGATATGAAGTGAAACTGAAAGCTGGAGACACAACTTAAATGCACTGAAGAAATATTCATCAAGTCCTGTAAGAGTTTGATGGTATCTGGTGACTCCTTGCACATAATAGCTAAGGATATACCTAATATAATCCTTCAAACAATATTCTCTTCTTGAGATAGGATTTCCTGCTGAAAGCAAAGATAACTGTAACCAGAGTCACCCACTTTAACAACCACTGCTCATTCTTGACAAATCACATGAGAACAAAGGATATTTTAGAAAATGAAAACCAGAAAGCAGCATTAGAGATGACGAAGTTATGGGTTATGTCTCACAAACCACTGTGAAAAAACTCAGTGCAATGCTTAACAAGCAAGGACATGCCAGGTATACTTTAATTCAGGAGACAACCACCACAATACAGATACTGTACCGGGTCATTCTTGAACATTGAAGCTTTAAAATGAAAATGCAAAGGGACTCATAGTGACAAGAAATTCTGTGAAATAATTACAAGAAAGATTTTAATGAGTGGGATAATCAGACTCAGAGGACAAAATTTGCACATTCTCTCCTCTGTGGAACCCAGATTGCTTGGTATAAAAGGAGAAAGGATACTATTCGGGAAGAACAAGGAGATCACAAGATGGGAGACAAAGGGGGTAGAAAAGAGTATGATCCAAGTGTGTTATATACATGAGTAAAAATGTTTTTGTATAGTTAATATACACTGATTTTTAAAAAACTTAAGTACTTTGAAGAATGTGCGTAAGAGTAAACTTGATGGTTCTGGTGTTATGTTTCATGCTAAACAAATTATAAATGACAAAAGGGTAAGAGAACAAGGCAACCCAGGCCATCCTGCAGTGCTATCATTTAAATATGGACCCCAAAAAGACTGAAGATTAGCTCACAGCTGCACTCAGATCAAGAGAGTCTGAGACAAACTTCAAAGCACTGAAATCAATTTGAGGATCTGAGCATGTGCCGCACACCTACAGTCCTAGAACTCAGAAGGCAGAGCTAGGAGGATAGGGCTCTTTCAGCAACATTAAAGCCAACTTGGGTTATAGGAGACCCTCTCCCAAAGTAAACAAAGAGATAAATTATTCAGTGAATTACAATTACAAATCTTGCCAATCCTGACAATGAGTCCAATTACACAGAACTCAAGCAGTGGAATGAGAGAGAACTGGCTCTCCCCAAGTAGTACTCTGACGTCTGTACACAAAGTGTGACATGTACACACACAAACAAACACACAGAGCAAATAAAAAACACACTACTACTAACAAGAAAAGTGGCCGAAGTCTGGCAAAAGATGACTCCATCAGTAAAGTCCTTTCCTAATAAATTTAAGGACTTGATTTGATCCGTAGTACCCTTGGTATGGCAGCCAGANNGGGGCCAGGGAGACGGTTCAGCAAGTAAAGGCACCTCCAGCCATGCTTTATGATGTAAGTCCAATCCCCAAGATCCACATGATAAAAGGAGAAAATTTTCAAAGTTTTTTTGGCCTCCATGCATGTGTCAAGATATGTATGCACCACCCCTATACAAACAGCCCAAGAAACTAAATCCCTATGCTCTGCTAAATTTATTTACCACACACCAATTTCTTTATCATTGCTCATCACTTCAGATACTAAGGATGAGACAACTCCTGAGACATGGTGGCTCACATACACTCCTTTCCAAATTCTATAGCTGAGCCACTAAAGTCAAAGTGGAGATACGAAAATGCTTCCTCAGAAAATTTTGCTTTAAGTCAGTCCAGTGACACTAGGGAGGTTAGGACAGGGGGACAATTGGAATCTCAGAGTCATCCTGGGATGCACAATGAGTTCAAAGACACCATGAGATTATAGCTAAATCCTGTCTCAAAACACAAAGAAAAAAACTTGTTTCAGAAAAACAAAAAGTAGGACTCATTTGCCATCCAACTAACTTTAATGACTTTACTAGGTGTTAGCAAGTAAAAGCCTCATCTCTATTTACTATTTTATATTTTATTAAGATTTTATTATTAGCTGTCAAAGGTATTTTTCTTTTCCCCCAAACTGTTACATTTAAGATACACATATCTGAAAGGGGTAGGGGAGGTTAAAAGATGTGTGGGGTTTTAACTATATCTCTATTCATGAAATCATTTAGTAGAGCTAGAGGTTGTCTACTGTCTTAAAAGCTATCTGGGGTGGGGGTGGCTTCCTGAGTCAGAGGGGAAAACCAAATGAATAAATACACACTGGCACTTACCTTTACAGCACAAGTCCCAGTTTCCAAAAGTTTCTTAAGCAATCACAGGTGTGTATGCTACTGTTGTTTTAATTTTTCAAAGGACATACTTATTAAAAATCTTTTTTTTTCTTGGGCTAGAGCGATGGATGGTTCAGTGGTTTAGCATGCTTGCTGCTCTTCTAGAGGACCCCAGTTCAATTCTCAGCATTCATACAGTGGCTTACAACAGTTTACAATTCTTATTCTAAGGAAGCCAATGCCCTGCTTCTGGCCTTCTAGGGCACCAGGCAAACACACATCGAATCAGTATTGTTGCAGGAGATTTGTTTGGGATGTTGCTCCCAGACCACCCAAGGAGTCAGGAGCCAGAGGGTGGGAGTCTACATCCAGCTGACTGTGGTGGACCATACTGCTTTCTGTAGGACACACAAGAGGACTAAAGAGGGGTCAAGAAAGAGGTGCCAACTTTTTGAGCAGGGGAAGCATGAGTGTAGAGGTTGCTGATTGTTTTCTCCATCACTCTGTGGATATATCAGTTCTTGCCCTAACATCTGACTCCAAATCATTTTTTTATAAATTTTACATGGTTATAAAATCTAATAAAACAATAAAAGAAGCCACTTTATCTAGCCTCCAATGTGAGGAAAGATCACACAGCGACAGTCACCATGCTGCCCCAGGTCATTAGCAAGAGCTTTTCCCACTGAAAATCTCACAACACAGTATGTCTGGTGCATAAATATAGAAGCAGATATCACATCCATATATTCTGTGTTCATGTGTGTTTGTGGTGCAGGACAATTCTATATTCTGTCAATTATATTTTAAATAATTGCTGATTGGCTGGTAGCCAGGCAGGAAGTATAGGCAGGAAAACCAGACAGGAA
>LOEQ01000597.1:70401-88235 GCA_001685075.1 Bramus lutescens | reverse complement strand
GTGTGTGTGTGTGTGTGTAGATAATTATGGAAGCCAGAGGAGGGCGCTAGATCCCCCTGGAATCTAAGTGCTAAGAAGGCACCTGACATAGGTTGGAGAACTGAACTCTGGTCCTCTGTAAGAGCAGCAAGCACTCTTAACTGCTAAGGCATCTCTCCATTCCCTGAAAATGATTTTTAAGGACTCAGAAGACCTTTTTATCTTGTCACCTCCAAGTCCCATTTTAAAGAGCTCCGCGCTGACCATTACTGTACGTCAACAGTGAGTTCTTTCCACTTTGCTTCTACCTATTGCACTGCTGTTTAAGTGCCCCTTTGCAACCCTCTCGATCCAGCTTAGTCTCATGGACGATTTGCATACCCTGCACTTGGGACCCCTTGTTCTCAGGACAGGCTATGTAAATCCTACCTCTGCAAGCTTTTGCACACTTTTGGTTCCATCTTTTGGAGCCACTTGGCAATGTCATACTAAGTCCCCCTCACAGTCTCACATCTGCTTAGTTCTCTTCCAGCATCTACATACCTGCCTTTCCAAGACTAAAGCAAGAAAAATGATCTGAATGAAGTAAGCAGGCGGGATACTTAGCTTCAGCTATCAACCTGACACAGGCCGGAATCACCTGAATCTCAGCTGAGGTATTTCCTAGCCCAGGTTAGGCAGTGCCTATGTGGTGGAAGGTTGTCTTGGTTGTGACCCAGCCCACTGTGGGTGACACTGTTTCCTGGGCAGGTGTCTCTGGACTCTCTAAGGCTAGAGAAACGTAGCTGAATGCTAAGAGAGTAAGCAGGTGGCATAGGTGCATTTGTTTCTGCCCTTGATTGTGGATGTGGTGAGAGTAGTTGTTTGAAATTTGAGCCTCTGGGATTGTCTTGCAAGGATGGATTGTAACCTGGAACTAGAAACCAAATAAACCCCTCTCTTCTCCTAAGCTATTTTTCGTCAGGGTGTCTGTCACAACAACAACAGAAAGAAAACCAGAACACAACCTAAAAGGAGTCCTGGGGACTGCGGCAGTAAGACGTGTTCCATCTAAAGGAAATGAGAAAGAATATATCTGAGAAAGAAAAGGGAAACAGTGTCAAAGAAAAAAACATTTTATTAAAGGCAGACCAGACAAAGGCAAGGTCATTGACAAAAAAACTTTCCTTGTAGCTCACGGGAGTCAAAGATGCAGAGAGGGATGGGAGAAGATAAGAGCTAACTGAAGTTCAAAACTAGGACAGGGGATCTTGGAGACGGCTCAGTTGGCAAAGTGCTTGCCTGGCAAGCATGGGGGCCCAATTTTGTCCCCTAAATCCCATGTAAAATGCTGATCATGGTGGCATGTACTTACAACCCCTGTGATGGGGAAATGGGAAGCAGAGCCTTGTAGAGCCTTGACGTTCACTTGCCAGTTTAGCCTATCCCACTTGGTGAAACTTCAGTCCAGGGAGAGACCATATTCCAAATAAAAAATGGAAGGTGCCTGAAGGGGCTGTGTTCTCATCTCCACACATGTGCTTGTACATTCTAGTACACACACATACTCACACATGCACACACACACACACACACACACCACCCACATTAGACTAGGATGGAGGTAAATTAGGAGTGAGGGGTAAACAGGAATTTGAAAAGGCAACAAAAAGCTGGAGCTTAAGAATGAAGGAAGAATGTCTGTGGTAACAGTTGTATAGTAATTTTTAGCATATTCTGTATTTTTTTATAGTTCATGCTAGCCTTGAACTCACAGTGTAACTAAGGATGGCCTTGAACTTCTGATCCTCATGTTTCCACGTCTCAAGTGCTGGGATTATGAGCGTCACTATACACCATACAAAGTTTATGCAGGTTCAAAGCTAAGGCTTTATAGTTTATGGTAGATGAGTTCCCTAAACTAATCTACAAACACAGCTCAAGAATGTCTAATATCTTTAAACCTATATCAAATATAACCGATATAAAATCTATATCAAAATAACCCTGTTGTCAAAATGACTTAATTCAGACAATCCAAAAGAAATCAAAATAGCCCTAAAAGTATGCTGCATCATTTTTATAGCCATCACAAAGATTCTACATGTAGCAGCAAATGTGACCACCACTGGGTTGTGTTGATTAGGTCTGCATTGTGTGCAGGTGTTTTGAAGCACTTACCCTAGAAATATATAGCACCTTCTTTTCTCGAAAGGGATCCCGAGATGTTCTGCTACAAGATCAGAAGAAAACTATATAGAAAGTCAGTATGATACCTCATAGCTATATGCGAGGATCAACTTCCAGTCCAGAGCTGTTCCTCTTATCTCCTGCATGCTACAGCCATAGAGTGCTGGAGAAGTGGGAGCATTTGATAGCAGCATTGTACAGTCTGGGTAATTATTTGTAATCCTATATATTCCTGGATGCTTACCAGTATGACTGGCCTCTGCCTGACTATAAACACCAGCAACTGTCCCTTCCTTTCCAGACCATTGTCTGTTTCCAGACATTGCCCACTATTTTATATGGGTGAGAAGAGAATAATGACTCTGACTGAGGATCGCTGACAAATATTTTTATTAGAGTAGAAGCCCTTTAACACTATTTTCACTACCAGTTTAAATTTGTGTGTGTGTGTGTGTGTGCATGCATGCCTGTGTGTGTATGACTGCAGGCATGTCATACATGCCATAACATGTCACTTTAAATTTCTTTACATTTACTTACTTACTTATTTCATGTACCTATCAGTGCATGCATATAGGCACAGATGTGCCATGCTGCTTGTCGAGATCAGAGAATATTGTATGGGAAGTAGTTCTCTCTTTCTACAACTTGGGTCCCAAGGGTCAAACACAGGAGGTCATCAGGGTTAGTGGCAAGTGTCTTTACCAACAGAGCCATCTTGCTGTCCCAACTCCTACTATTTTGAAGTTTAATATTACTGAACATAACTGTACTCTCTGTCAAAATTCCATCTAAAACACTAGATTTTATTGCATAGAAGCTATTTTTACATGTTGTGTTTTTAATCTATCTCATCCTTTTGTGGGCTAATAAAAATTGTACCAAAGGCAAACAAAGAGCTTTAAATCATCAAGCAATCATTAAATGAATTAAAATAGTAATTTTCATGTCATTAGTTTGACTTTAGCCAAGCCAAGGAAGCACTGTCCCAGCATTCCACATGAAATGGCAAATATCAGTTTGAAATGTTTCCAAGCAGTTAATGGTCCTGCTTATCCATTTGATTTAGTAAGGGTTCAGACACTTGTAAGCTCAACTTCCACAGGAAGTCATTTTTATACTATCTGCCATTAAGATTGCTTTTTTACTTTTGGTAAAATGAGTTTTGTATGAGTGTACCTTGTCTGAGGGAAAAGCATAGCTTTTAAGGGAAGCAACCTAAGATTAGCTCACCATTTCCCCCCGTGTGGTTATGGACAATCTGTTCAAGGGCAGAATTTGCTAATCAGAAGAAAACCAATTTAAATGGCTACCAAATACATATCTATGTGGGAATTTATTTTTATATATTTGATTATAAATCAACATACAAGTTGTATTTCCAATCCAAAATAAAAAGAGCTAACATGAAAGCTGGCCTCTGAGTCGGAAAGGCAAAATGTGGAAATCGGGTGTTGTCTCTTACTTATAGTCCCCATGATAAGAGCAGTTTGATCCAGTCTAAACTGCCTGCATGGCTAACTCATGAGGCAAGGACAGAAAGGCGCAGCTCCTCTGGAGTCTACATGTGTTATTCACTGTCCATTCTGTTTTGTGACAGAAACTGAAGCCAAATTACTAATTGAACAATAGGGTGTTTGTTGACTAGCATATCCTCAAAATGGAGAGTCCTAACATCAAAGATCCACAAATCATGTGGGCTCCACTCCAAACCTTCCGTTTTAATAGTCTCTCAAATTAGTCTTCTCACAACACAAGAGACATGGGAACTTGGAGCGCTGTTGCCACATCTTCACCTCCTCTTGGTTACAGAAGAAGGACAGTTCTAACTCAAGTTTGAAAAATACCTGCGACCACCTCATGAGGTCAGCCAGGATTTCAACTCCTGGACGAAATCTCCACCACTCAAGTGGCAGCTGCCAACTGTTTTCCAGTCCCTGGCCTTCATGAGCTACATTTTCCATTGTCGTCGTTTTTTGCACAGTCGCCGGTGATCGGTGGTGCTTGGGCTTCAACCTGAAGTACAAGCAGTTTTCTGAGAGAATTATCCTAGGGGAAAATGATGAGATAACAGGATAAGAACAATGTGTTAGTCAGCTTTCCATCACTATTACAAAATACCCGAGCTAACCCACTTAAGAAGAAAGGTTTAGTTTAGCCTGGAGCACCAAAGATTATATAGTTGATGACTCATTGGCTTGATTGTGTCAGGACCTGTGACAGAATACATGATAGGAGTGTGTGGCAGAGGAAGCCTGTTCTCCTCGGGCTGGGAAGTAAATAAGAAAGCAGAAGAAACTAGGGCTCCATGATCCCCTATGACCGTGTGCCCTAAATCTTCCTCACTGGTTGGGTCTTCTAAACGCTTCAGCGCCCTTTCCTACCGTGCCACAGACTGGAGTCCAACCCTCTATTGTTTAAGTCCCTACAGAATACCTTCCTGAACCACACCTAATGAGATCCAAAAGGCAAGCACAGATGAAGTGTGAACTTTCGTTTACCTCCAGGGAACTAGGAGCCTGATCAGTGCCTACTCCTGTCTGTCACTCAGCCAGGGAATTGGGCTTTGCACTTTAGCAGTCCTTGGCTATGACTTTCTTGAAGGGACCTAATCTCTTAGGCACCTTTGAGCTGACTTTCCATAGACCAGGCGGCTCTGGTAACCCTAGCAAGGACAATTCTCTGGAGAGGGTCACAGGCCCAGCAAAAGGATGTACGGATCTAGGTATACTATACTGGTAGAGGGGGCATGCTGAAGGAGCACTCTGCAGTGCTCATCCCGAGTGGGCTCGGCGCCGGATCTCTATGATTGCCAGTTTCAACAAGAGCCATGTTTTCGTTCCAGGGAGAAAGGGTTTTCTTACAGAGGGAAGATCCTATTATGTGGAGAAGAAAGATAATGAACAGACAAAATGATGCCAATAATATGTGGCTCCAACTGACTTGGCCTTGTCATATTTGATCTCAAGCACATTAAATCAGAAAAAAAGCACAAAAACATGCACTTAAAGGGAGAAGCTTATGCTTGCTGAGAATTTGTTATGGACACTAGTTTTGCTAAAAAGCTTCACTGAGGTATGATTACCAAACTACAAATGGCACACAGTTACATACAATCCGTCAAGTTCAAATATACATATACTTCCATGAAGCCATCGCCCCCCAAGATAAAGTACATATCCAGCACCCAAGAATTCCTATGTTTCATTGCAATCCATTTTCAAGTAAGTCCTCACACATTTGTTTCCTGTAGGTTCTTTTTTATTTTCTGGAATTTTGGATAAATACGTGTATTCTTTTTCTGCCTGAAATAATTACTCTGAGGTTACTCTATGCTGGTTTGTAAGCTAACAGTCCATCCTTTTCTATTAAAAACTCAGCAGCTGGGTTTTTGTAGTTGTTGTTGTTTGTTTGTTTGTTGTTTCTTTTTTTTTAAATGTAAGATGTTTCCACAGACTCATAGGAGAATAGGAAGGGTGTCTTGAAAGCCAGAGCTCAACCACTGAATGCTTCCACATATAACAATGCAAATTCATTAGAAAGAGAATGCCAGAAAAGATATTACCTTCAGAGTACCAATCTAGAAACTGATGCCTAAGGAAGCCAGGGAGGGGAGCACACAGAGGCCACTGCAGCTATGATCCAGGAGGCCCAGGCTTCCTTTCCAGCTGACAGCAAGACTGGATGTTGTCCACATGCTGCTGGTTTGCAGTCATGCAGCATACAAGAGCGAAGGGCTCAGGGAGGCTCGTGGCAGGGTTCTAGAAGGCATCCAACGCTAGACAACCCGTGTCAGAGAATGCTTTTATGGAGCTCATGAGTGGGCTGGGCATGAAAGTGTGAAAGTAAAGCCTCAGTCTCAGCAGAGACTTCAGGGATTCAGAGATGCCAGATACGTAGGAAATTGTCCAAGGAAAGTTGGAGACAGTAAAATGGAGCTAAACCAAGAAGGAGGGAGGCCATTTGGGCTGCCGACAACAAATGGAGAAAGATGGAGTTACCTAAGCCCATTGTGATGATGACATCCCAAGCCCCAGGTGGCAGGCACCAAGCTAAGGGGTTGTGTTTGCCTTGCTGGGTTTCAGTCTTGCTTTGGTTCCATCTTGATTTACTATTTTCACATTGTTCCTCTTGGGAATGGAGAGGTATCTTCTATACCAGTGACTATTGCCTGCCCTCGCCACCCCAAGTGCAGAGCTCACAGTTGAGAAATTGCCTTGAGCCTGGACTTGGCTGCTTGTTTCAAACAGTGCTGAAACTGTTAAGATTATAAGAAGTTTGGAAATTGGGCTAAATGTATTTCATCTAATGAGATGGCCATGAGCTTGTGGGGTGAGAGGTGGAAGAGCATCATTTAAGTGTAGAAGGCACCTTAGAAGATTGTATCTGGACACCTGCTTTCCAGCAGGCAGCTGATTTGGGAGGCTGTTCCACCTGTAGGCTTAGGTAGCAGGTTTTCTCCTTAACACAGTCTACACTATTTTCTAATCTCATGATCTTTCTTAGAGAGAGTCTTACCACAAATTGGGCCCTTATTAATTGATGGATATCTACTCTAATGAGTACAGTTTACATACTTAGAAAAACCATTTCCCATTTTTTTTTAAGTTAAAAGCCTTTTTTTGCAGTCTTGGTACTTCCTTCATGCCACAACTGGAAAATTGTCTACTGACTTCTCACTTTCCTCTTTAAAGTAATTGAAATAAAACAATTTGATAGCTATTTCCTGATAAATTTCTGTCTTTTAGTCAATTTTACCCCCACTGTAGTAAATGACTTGATGTGGGATTCCCCTCTGTATCTCTGAATATGTTTTATTACCACTGGTTAATCAAGAAGCTGCTTTGGCCTAGGGCAGGGAAGAATAGAGCAAGGCAGAAAATCCAAGGAGAGATAGAGAAGGAAAGAAGGCGGAGTCAGGAGACGCCATGTAGCTTCGGAAGGAGAAAGATGCTGGAACCTTACCAGTAGGCCACAGCCTCATGGTGATACATAGATTAATAGAAATAGGTAAATCTAAGATGTAAGAGCTAGCTAGAAAAATGCCTAAGCCATTGACTAAACAGTTTTGTAATTAATATAATTTCTGTGTGATTATTTGGGTCTGAACAATCAGGAAACAAACAGTCTCCATTTACACTCACTTGGCCATTTCATTATTGAGCCAAACAACCAACAGCTAAAGAAATTAACTCAAATGTGCACCATGTTTATTTGTAACAGAACAAAATTAGAATTAGCATTAGATCAAAGCATTAGGAATTTCAGGAGCTTTCTGTCTGACTTCTCAGGAAGCTCCATTGCACATACTTTGGAACCTTAACTTTCTAAACTGAGTTCAATTTATACTTAAAGAAAGTTGTCTCACCTACCTAAGCCAATTTTGTATCAAATATGAATTCCAAGCTTCAAGATCTAAAGTCACTCAAGCAGGATGGTGTTTATTGGGATCTTGTTGGTATAAAGCCACATGGAAAGAGCCCTAAGAAAATGGTCTTAAAGATTTTATCTATGTTACAAAAACATGGAGCAGTGAGGCCTGAGGAGCCAGGAGTCAGGAGCCAGGGTCCTGGGTCCAGCTCTGCCCAGCCTGGCTTCTGTGGATACTGTTAGATTCTGCCTATTTATTCTAAGAGTTCCTGCCTGTCAGTCACATTGCTGGCATCTCTTGGATTCTGTCTGCCTAAGACTGCCTACATGTGGGAGCAGGCTTGGTCAGCATACAGGACAGGATGAAATTCTTCAAAAGCCCGTGCTCTCAGAATCAGTAGCAGAAAGTGGGCAGATTATACTCCAAGTCATTTGGCCCTTGGGTGGAATAACACCCACCCCAATAGACTATCTCAGCCCACCCAGGCTGTCTTCAAATTCACTCTGCAGCTATGGATGACTTTGAATTCTAATTCTTCCAAAGTCTCTTCCTGAATGCTGGGATTATTGGTGTGTACTACCATACCTAGTTATAACGCCACTACAGTAAGGATTGGGTTCAAACCTAGAACTACATCCACAAACCCTGGGAGGATGATTATGAATCTGTTCTGTGTAGTTTCTTAGTGTTCCCCAGGGGGTCCGAACCCTGTGCTGTTATATATACCAGTAGAGAGATCAATGATTGACCCTTCATGGCCATCTTTCCTTTGTCTCTCTCCCTTCTCCATCTGGAGTGTTTCCTGGAATCCTTTCCCAATGACCACATTGCACCAAAAGCCTTGTCTCATAGGCTTCTTACAGGCAGATCCCAACGAAGATACTAATTTGACTAGTAGCATCCAGCAATCACTGTTGTTTGTGTATACCATATCGGATTTAATAATTCATATACATTAACTTACTAGAGCCTCATAATACATGTAGAAGTAGGTATGTTTGTTTCCATTTGATTCAAGAAGAAACTGAAGTCTTTAAAAAGGCAAGACACATATCCAAGTTCAAGTTGGCAATAGATCTGAATGGACATCAAACATGTTTTATACATTCTTAAAGTTCTTACATAAACCCCCTAAGGTCCACAGTATGCAAAAGTAACTTAAGTTCACTAGTAGTACTATTTAAAGGTGGTTTCATATAGCCCAGATCGAACATCAAGTCACTATGTAGCCAAAGATGACCTTAGGTTTCTGGTCCGCCTGCTTCCCTTCCCAGTGGGATACTGAAATTACTGACCTGAACTATCACATTCGGTTTGTGAGGTGCTGGGGACCAAACACAGGGCTTTGTATATTCCAGGCAAGTACTCTACCAACTTAGCTATCCCTAGGTCACCCATATCCTTTTCTTAGCTCTTTAACAATATCTATCTAGGAGACATATGGGTGTATTGTAGCTGCTACCCCAAACCAGAAAACTGCCAGGGCTTTTTTTTTTTGACTGTTACCCCTATGAAGCTCTGACACACAGTTTAGAATTGACATTATTTTTCCTAACTGTGTTTGTGGAAATAATAGCTAAATAATGTCCTATTCATGCTTGAACAAGAGTAATATCTACCATTTACTACAGGCTCATTGATGGTATGCTGATGAAATTACTAGGGGGAATGTTCTTGCCTGTACCTCTCATTATTGAGGAAGGAGATTCAAGCAGTTTCCAATATATTTTTTTAATGTGATAACACACACACCATTTGCCTTGTCATTGAGTGTATACAATCTGTCTAGCAGAGTGGGTTACATTTCTTATTCTTTGGCTTTTATTCCTCCCCCATCCATATGTCAGAGAGGAGTCTTAATCACTGAAGGACCATTTGCATAATAAAAGTGATCTGTGTGACTCCATCAGCGTGCAGCGTGGGTAGACGATCTGAACCCGCTTAACGCATTGCTCCAGAACCGGATTTCAATGTGCACAGAAGTTTCAATAAATTGTTTTGTGTCCCTGAAGACCTGCAGATGCCTCATGGGATACATTACAATGCATCCATGCAGAGAGGATTTTGTGCATGGGCAATGTATTCTCTGCACTTTTCTCCTCTCTGTTAATACTTGATGACATTAAATAATACGATCATGCTGCTTCTCTTCTCTTTTTAGAAAACATGCCCAGTGTGAGTCTCAATCTAAAGTTTTCAGAGCGTCTCAAATTTCACCATCAAGTTAGTAGTTGAAAATTTAAAAGTACAACAAAGATGAGATCATACTATAGCTTTAACTTACATAGTTATTAACACTGTACCCATTTTGTTGAGGAGTAAACTGGGGCTTGGAAAGGATCAATGCTTCCCTAGTGATCAAAAAAAAAATCATTGCTGCACTTAAATGGTATCCACAAGATTTGATTTTTTTTATGCTTTTTCAGGCATTCTTCCTATTTCGCTCTTCCCTGCATAGGTCTTGATCCAAAGGTGGTAAGTACTTTGTATTTTACACTATGTGTTCGCAGATGATACTTTCATTGTACTTCCCTCGAAGTAACAGGAACAAGACTTAGTGCAGACATCTCAATCAACAGTGATCAGTTCAGTGCCTTCCAACTGTCCAGGTTTTTATCTAGGTGATTTAGAAGGGCTTGGGAAAGCTTGGTCTATGTATACCAAAGCTCACTTCTAGATTTATCAGGCTCTGATATCATGGATGAAAGATGCACTAAACATGAATTCGTTATTGTGGGAAGCAGAAATAAGCATTCTTTCCTGGAAATTATAATGGAAATGTTTTCAGTCTAAGATGTTATGATAGTGAAAGGGTGATGTTTAGAAAGCAGAGCATGTAGCTCTATCCTTTCTTTCTGGTGGAGGGAAGAGAGATGCTCACAGGACTCATAGAGTTCAGAAAATACAAACAAGATTCACAAGACCCTGTGCCAAGGGAATGGGGAATCTTGGTGGTGCCTCTTATAAGCTGGGCACATAGGTCCCGGGATGCAGCTTTTCTGAGAAGTCCCTGATGCTAACTAAGATGGGCTTTTCACTGATGCAACTGCCTCTGAATCACCCACGCTCCTGTAGGCACCCCAGTAATCTCCCCAGATCACTGTTAGACTTGGGGGAAAGCATTTCTTTGGTCTCTTATAAGTGCCCCATCTGGGGTGAGCAGACATTTGTTTATATCTTCCCAGGAAAAGTCACATGATACCTACATGCACTATGTTAAGTAGTGTACCATTTTTGTAGTTGTTTGTAAAATTTCACATGAAAAAGGGACAGTAAAAAGCCAATGTGTGCTTTTAGATCCCTTGTTGGATGTTGAACCTGTATCAGTCATAGTCTAAAGTGTGACTTTGACTCAGTTTGTCCCAACACTGAAAAGCAGATAAGAATATTCCGCACATTTTTATTTTAACCAAAGCCCTGCAGAAGCCGAAGCCACCAGGATGGGGGAAGGTGCAGATTCAAATTTTGGACTGTCTAACTTTACAAGCTTTTCCACTCCCAGATACCCAAAATGCAGTAGTACAAGACAGTAGCTTAAAGATAGAACGCAGGGCATTTCAGGGACACTAAACTAATCTGGCTAACACTACATAGAACAAAAGCAATCTAGTTTCTTTATTAGAGGATTTCTTGATGCCGGTACATGTTAACTCAAAAGCTGCAGGACCCAAACTCAAGTGCAGTCTTCCTATAAAATGTCATTGTCTTTACTTGCATTGTGGTAAGGCATGTAAGCACAGCAGAGATTTAGTAACCTGGGACTGCATGTTCCTTGAGCTATACACACGGCCCTTTCCCAACAAAATGCTTAGCATCCTGGCACCTGCATCAAGCTCCAAGCACACACATCTCTCTCCATACAGTTAAACAGTCTGACCTACAGCTACCTAGCAACCCTTAATAACTCCCCTTTTGTGACCAAACACATCTTAAAACGTATCAGAGTGTTAGGGGGCAATGGACTGATCCAGTATGAACTGGTTTTGGGTGTGTCTCCAGTAATATAATCTATGTTCTCTTAATGAATCCCTATTTGGCATCTGATACCAATGCATGACTGAAGAAACATTCAAATACATTGTGAGGAAGAGCACATGCAGTGAAGAAATGCCTAGAAACCCATGTTTGTCAATCAAACAGAAAACCACCCATGCCTTGCCCCCTAGCAGCCAACTGTCCCTCCTCTGGACGCATACAAGAAAGTTGCAAACAGTAACCAGGTACTCAGAGTGCAACTGACTCCTGGTATATCCCTTTGTTATTTTCATTTTGATTCTGAGTAAAATCCTTCGTCATGACGCTTTTTGTAAGTTCTTCTTTAGTTCTTTGGACAAGATGTCCAAGAACCTGGCACACAGTCCAGAGGTCACTAGCTATGGTGATACACAATGATCATTCTTAGCACTTGGGAGGCAGAGGAGGCAGAGGAGGCAGACGCAGTAAGATTGCTGCGAGTTTGGAGCTAGCATGAGCTGCAAAGTGAGACCCTGTCTGATCTAGTTAACATTAATTGTCAACTTGACACAGTATAGAATCACCTGGAAGCATGTTTCCATTGAGTATCCATATTTTTCAAGTTGGTCTCTGGACATGTCTGTGTGGGGATTGTTCTAGTAGTTAGTTAATGTAGGATGACCCAGACTGCTGTGGACTTTGTGGTCTTTAGGCAGATAGTACTAGGCCATGGAAGGAAGTTTATTAAGCATGGAATAGGGAGCCAGTAAGCAGTATTCTTTCATACTTTCCACCTTTAAGTTTCTGCCCCAGCTTCCCTCATTGATGGACAGTGATCTTGAAGTGTAAACCAAATAAGTCCTTTTGTTCTCTGAGCTGCAATTTTGCTCTGTCTATTTTTTCCACAGCAACAGAAAGGAAATTAGAACACTGTCCTTTTTAAAACATGTTTTTATTTTTACTTATTTTATTTCATGTGTGTAATTGCTTTGCCTGTGTGTATGTTTGTGCACATGTGTGTACCTGGTGTCCAGGGAGGTCAGAAGAGAGGGTTGAGTCCCCTGAACTGAGTTACAGGTGGTTGTGAGCTGTCATATGGGTGCTGGGAATTAAACTCAGGTCCTTAGCTAGAGTAACAAGTGTCTTAACCACTGAGCCATCTCTCTAGTCGCTTTTAACACTATCTTAATTTTTTCATCCCCTTGAGTATGGAATCTGTGAAATGGGCATAATGTCAATCCTGGAGGGTTTTGTCCAGGATTTGTTATTATTAAGCCAAATAACTAGCAACTTATGAAGTCTACACAAATGTGCACCATATTTATTAGTATTAGAACAAAATCAGAATTGATATTATATCACAGCATTCTGAATTTCAAGAAGCTTTTAAGATGCAAAACCTTCTAGCTTCTTAGGAAGTAACAGACAAAGACAGACTTGGCAATGATTACAGGGGAGGAAAAGCGATGGCTCTCAAGCCAGTTAACTGCATTAAAGAACCTCACTTCATTCTCTGTGAGGAACTGAATTTAGTCCGCAAATGTGCAAGCTTGGAAGAGGACCCTGAGGGCAGAGAACAGAGATTAGTCAGCACCCCAGTTCAAACACAGTGAGACACACAGCCCAGCATCCAGCTATGCCTCACTTAGCTGACATCTGGATGCTGGTGTGTGGTTGTAATGGTAGACTCCAAGAGGCCGATGTGGGAGGGTTGCAATGAAGTTTCTAGACAAGCTTGGGCTACATAGATACACTGCTTCACAAAAAGCATAAAGCCTGGAGGGAAGAAGAGATTTATAGTTTCTCCTTTCTGTCTGATTTTGATGCAGGAAATCTGGAAATTTTTTTGGGACTTGGGTCTGGGCTACCATTGGCTTTCTCAAGTCTTCAACTTGCTTACTGAGGACGTCTCAGTTTCCAAATGAGACTGTTTGCCTCCTTTCCTTTCCTTTCCTTTCCTTTCCTTTCCTTTCCTTTCCTTTCCTTTCCTTTCCTTTCCTTTTCTCTTATTTTCTTTTCTTATTAAAATAGAGTCTCATCCATCCCAGATGTGCCTCAAATTCCCTGTGTGGCGTAGGGTGACTTTGAATTTCTAATACTTCCATTTCTATAGCCCAAAGGTTAGAATTACAGTCATGATCCACCATGCCTGGTTTGTGTGGTGCTTAGGATCAAACTCAGGGCCACATGCATGCAAGGCAAACACTCTACCAACAGAATATCCTCAGCCCCCAGACAATTTCTTATAGTAAATCTGTGTGTACATGTTTCTGCATATGAGTATGTAAAATTGCATTCTGAATGTTTATATTTATACTCATGAATTTGTGTTGCCCTCAGTCTTGATCAGAAAAGTTTGTTTCTGTAGTGGACAGTGGTTAATGTAGACACTTAGAACTGGCCAAAGCACTGAGAGTGATTGTGTGTGTTCAGAGGACATCTTTATTAACACCCATCCCTCCATCCCCTCCACACCCCCATCCCCTCCATCCTCTCCATTCCTTCCACACCCTCCATCCCATTCATCCCCCTCAAGGCAGGGAACATGGTTAAAGGGGCGGGGGAGAAAGAATGCCAGAGCTAAAGGATGGGGAAGACACTGTGAAGATCATTTTTCTAGACACGATATGGCTTTTGCCCACATGAACGCACAACAGCTCTGGTTACTTGCCACCCAGCAAGAATGGGGAGGGCCTCACAATATCCCACACATAGCTAAAGAATTAGGGCAGTTGAAGGTTACCGGAGGATGGGCAGTCATTTTGGGGGAGGGTGTGGCCACTAATGGGTTGCCTATGCTCAAGTAGATAATTCTATACTCATGAACATACAAGCAACATTAATTATACCCAGGGGGTTATTAAACAAATAAAGTAATTTTTTAAAAGATAGAGAGGGTCTCATTATAGGTCAGCCAATGAGTAGTACATTACTTTTTTTCATTAACTAAAGATTTTCATTTGTTTTACATTCTGACAGCAGCTTCCTCTCCCTCCTCTCCTCCCATTCCCCCCTCTACCTTCCCTCTGCACTCCCATCCACTCCTCCTCTTTTTCTGTTCAGAACAGGGCAGGCCTCTCATGGGTGTTAAGTTGAGGTAGGACCAAGATCCTCCCTTTGAAAAAGTACATTTCTAATATGGCAATTTTATAAACTTTCTGAATGAAAATTCAAAAAGTCAAATATGATCTCCTAATTCTACACATTGATTATTTAACTTGGTGCTTAAGCCTGTGGGGGGCTGCCACCCAAAAATATTTGATCATGGTCTAGTATCACTCCATCCCTCATTCATGCCACAAAGAACAAATGTCCAATTATCCCTCTCTTGCCAATTGGCCTGCATTCAGGAAAGGTGGGGTGCTCAGATCAACCTCTTCACCTGTGACTGGCACTGTCAATCATACTTCTAATAAAGGATCAATTTCCTGTCCTCTTCTTTTTTTCAAATACAGTTTTATTAATGTGGTCATCAAAAATAAGAAAAGAGAAGAACAGTCTAATTCCCGACTGGCCCTCGTTTTCAGAGGAGGGAGGGGAACTGCAGCTCTCATGGAAACTCTCTCATGTTTCAGAACTCCATCCACATTGTGAGCATCCTAGTCTGGACCAGGAGGTGTCTGTTGTCTCTAGTGCTTCTGTTCCATCCCATACAACCAATGCGCTGAGGTATTGGGACCAAGCAGGCAGCCATACCTGGATCAGGGTGATCCTGACCACTGTTAAGGTCTCTCCTCTTCCTCCTCTGCAGTGGGAGAAGGCTCCCTTGACCTTGCTGGTGAGGAGGGGGAACTGTGCTCCCAGAACACATCTGGCATGCCTGGAAATGACAAATCTTTCAATCTTCAACAACTTTCTTCCCCCAATCCTTCAAAATGTAGTTCAGAGATCATAATCATGGGGGGTCCTTGGGGTGACTACTATACAGATGAGTTCTGTGAACTTCCCACAGGGCCTGCATTTTATCTTTCAAGTTAAATTTGAATTATTTAAAAGAGAGGCATGTCACACATACTGACATTCCTTGCTTCTCTTGTACCCCATCCACTTGGCCTATTCACATTCCCTGAATGATCTTTCAAAGCAACTTGAGTTTCTAACCACTGTCCATCATGGAAGAAGAAGGCAGATTCTGAGAGAACACATATTAATCTTTAGGGAAAACAGAAAAGATAACATAATTTCATCTCTGTAGTTAAAGGCAACATACATCACATTTCAAAATGCTTTGTAAGTCACACATGAAAAGATGATAAGAAAGCAAAGTCCTGATAGATGATAACTAGCCACATGTTCCAGAAACTGCCACCTCATCTTTGGAAGCAGCAGGTCTTCATAGTGACATTCTAGATTGTTCATTGTGTGACGGGCCTCTCAGCTTCATTGTGCGACAGGCTTCTCAGCCTTATCTCCCTCTTGGTCTCTGACGTCTTGCTTTGTCTTCATCTGCCTTGCTCACATTGTCCAAAATGATTTCTCTCATTATCTTCCCTCCTTTCAATGTCCTTCCTACTGATTTCTGCCATCAGGAGCCTAATTATCCTTCAAGGAGTACCTCAAACTTTATCTTCGTACTCATTTACAAAAGGCTCCTGTCACGCCAGGCATCTGCTCTCAACCAACCTTTACCCAAAGGCCTCCCTCAAGAATCCCAGGCTGTCTCTCCTTCCCACCCTCTTCTGGGTAACCTTGTTGATGATCACAGGTTCAGTTCTGATTTTTTACGCAGACAGATCACAGCTGTCCATGTCTAGCCATGTAAGAATCACATATTTAACGGCTTTCTTTTGACATCACCTTTCCAGGTATCTCAAAGATATGCCAAGTTGAACATGACTTAACTGATGGTCTTTCTTGGCTAAACTGGAACATTTTTCTCAAGGATGGCACTGCCACTCATTCATCCTGATAGCAAGTCAGACACATGGTGGCAATATGGATGTTCTGCCTTCCCTTATTTTTCCTACAGAGCTTCATAAGTGAGGCTTTTATAAAAGGAATGGCCCAAGCAAGTCTTCTCAAGAATATTGTTCATTGGACTTTTGAGCTTCTGTAAGTTGTGGCATTTTGGTTTCCTTCACAGTTTATTATTATTATTTCTGTTGTTGTTGTTTTGTGTTTTGTTCTTTGAGGCAGAGTCTCAGGTAGCCTGAACTGGACTCAACTCTGTAGATGAGGATTTTCCAGCCTCCACCTCCTAAGTGCTGCTGAGATTATGTGGGTATAATAGCACATCTGGTTTGTGCAGTTCTGACGATCAAATCCAGGGCCTTGTGCCTGGAAGACAGACACTGTTCCCATTGATATACATCCTCAGCCCTCTTCACAGTTTTTGTAAAGTGGCGTTCATTGGCTATGAGGTACTGATGGTTTGAATAGAATCGATCTGTCTGAGAGGGCACTCATTTGGACTGTAACAATACTGTAAGGATACTTCCCAGGGTAAGTGTCACCACACAAAGAACTGTTTGAGTACTCACCTACTATCTCTGGGTCCCACACTCTGTCTTTGGGAACTCAAGTCATACTAATTGGGTTCTGGTTCTAAAGGAATCTAATCTAACAAAAATTCGTTTTAGGAAAAGTATACCTTTTGCTTAGCTTACAAAGTAGTGGGTTTCTATAAGGCTTCGTCATATGTCTTTAATTTTAGCGAATCCACCCCACCCCATCCTGTCTCGTATCCCTGCTTTAACTTTTGATTCTCCCCCCACCCTCCTTCATATCATATGTGTTTTACTACACTCTACCCCCATTAAATCCTTTTCCTCTTTCTCGTCTCATGGACCCTTTCTCACTTCTTGATCTGCACAGCTACGTCAAGTCAAACATGAATCTAAAAGTTCAAAGTTGGATGATCCACAAGGGAGAGAAGACATGCCATTTGCCTTTCTGGGTCTGGATTATCTCAGTACAATATTTTCCAATTCCATCATTCTTGCAAATTTCATTTTTTCTTTGCTGATGAATAAAATCCAACTGCATGAGAATAAAATCCAACTGTGTGATAGTTGCTACAATCTTATTATCCATGAGTCAGTTGATGGCCATTTAGGCTGATTCTATGTCTTAGCTACGGGAAACAGAGCAGAGGTGAACATGTGTGGACATGTGTCTCTCTAGAGTAGGATATGAATTCTTTTGTGTATATGGCCGGGGATGATCGGGTGGCTCATATGATAGTTTTAACAGTTGAGAAACCTTGACACTGATTTAAGCAATGATTGCACTAGTTCACACTCCTACCAGTAGCAGATACTGGGGTCCCCTTTCCCCAAATTCACATCAGGATTTATTGTCATTTGTTTTTCTCTCTTTCTGTCTCTCTATCTCCCCTTCCCTCCCTCCCTCCCTCTCTCCC
>LOEQ01000597.1:43781-63610 GCA_001685075.1 Bramus lutescens | reverse complement strand
GAGAGAGAGAGAGAGAGAGAGAGAGAGAGAGAGAGAGAGAGAGAGAGATATGTTAGTGTCTTCCTCAAAGTTTTCCGTTTCATATTTTGAGACAGAATCTCTCTCTGAGCTGGGAGCTCACTCAATTCAGCTAGCTGGGCTCATCTGCAAACCCCAGGTGGCCTCCTCCTTTCTCTGTTTCCCATGTGCTGGGATTACAGGTGCGTGCTGCCTTACCTGACTTTTTAAAAATGTGGGTCCTGGAAATCAAACTCAGGTCCTAAGACTTGCATGGCAAGCACTTCATGACTGAGTCTCCTCCCAGCCCTAACTGAAGCATTTTTAGTTGCACAAATGTCTTACCTTGTATTCCTGCTGGGCTCTGCTGCTGTAGATTTTTCAGCCTTCCTTTGCTTTGGCCCTTCATCTCAGTACATCCTTTGGAGGAATTCCTACATTATTCTTATCTTTGTAGAGAACGTCCTGAACACTGAACACTATCTGTGTGTTCAGCTTCATTTACTTTGTACCTTCCCATCTGAAGATGATGTAAACTGGAGATGGCTGGGACAACATGGCTGGGGGGACATATCCTTGCCCCCTCTTCTTCTATTCCGTAGGGTCTCCTTTGGCAGCAGGGCTGCCCAGCTTCCCTTTCGGGAAGATCTGGTTTTGCATCATTTCTTCCTCCTCTGGAGCAGTTTGGCTTCAACTTCTTGGCCTAATCTTCGTGGCAGAAGGGCTGCAAATGGAGAAAAGCAGCTTCCTCCCAAGAAGTAAAATGCAGTTTGGTATTTCATGCTGTCATTCCCTCCAGATTTGTTTATTGATTGAATGAGAAATTCAAAACATCGAGCTATAACTGGAGTTCATCTCATGGGAAATAACACTCAACTATATTCTACTTTTTGTGGTTCAGAATCATGGAAGAATATCATGTTTTATCACCATCTCCTCCACTCCCACGGCTAGTGGATTTTCAGAAAGAGGATGTTGTAGTAAGCCTCACAAGGACATAAGTGTTCTTGAACAGTACTCGATGGGTAAATATTAGGCTTACAGGTACAGAATGAATCCTCGGGTAAACACAGCCGTTTACAATTTTCCCAGGATCTCAGAGCTAAGCAGTGAGATTTCTGAGTTTTTTCTTTGATGACAAAAAGAAAATAAAAACAAAAAACGAGAGGATTCCCTCAGAGATGAATTGTTCTCTTTATTTCATGCCAACAAAGGCCCCAGATTGCATACCTTAATGTCATTATTCAATGTGCACAATTTAAATATTTAACTCATCGACAGGTACAAGGGTATACAGCTTATTATTATTAATCCTTTCAAAACTACTGTGATAAAAGTCTATTCTTAAAACAAAAGTTAACCAGTGGCTCATGGAACTGTGTTCTGCTGTTTTGAAGACTGACCTGTGGTTCTGTTGTTCTATGCTCTTTCCTGTACCCAGCTCTGTATTGTTCAACCTACCCCATCCCTGGCAAGTGTGACTAGTGTGGCTGTTGTTGTTTGCCTCAAAATGAGTTCAAATTGTGAATGACATTAGCACATCACAGTCAAACCAGACCTCTTTTTTAATTGCAGATCTCAAATGCCCTCCCCTCAATTAAAATAAAATGCACAAAGTGCTGCCAACTGTTTTTCTAACTCTTCCAAAATGGAGATGATCCAAAATGACGGGGGCTTTCAGATGGATTGAATCGCATTAAGACACATAAACATTTAAAATCACTTGCAACTTTTTTTCTTGCTGTTTTGGGGAAATGTTGACACTTGAGTCATAGGGGTTGTCAGTCAGGATGAGCATATGGCTGTTGACTGCCATTTATGTCCCTTTGAAGTCAAGACGCTTTTCCCTTTTAATTTTAAATTGTATTATTATTAGTTCCTTAAATTCCAGTTTCTGTAGGTGTGTGTATGTGTGTGTGTATGTATGCTCGTGTGTGCGCGTGTGCATGTATGGCTTGTGCATGCATGCACATGTGCATGTGTGTGCATATGCCTGTGTGTGCACACGTTGGAGGCCAGAGGTTGATTCTGGGTGTCTTTTTCTATTTATTTTTTGAGACAGAGTCTGTCACTGAGCTTACCTGTCTTGGATAGTGTGGCTTGCCAGCAGATCATCCAGGGGCTGCCTGTCTCTGGCTCACCATCATTGGGGTTTCAGACCTGTACAGTCATGTCTAACATTTGCATGAGTGGTGGGATCTGAACTCAGGTTCTCATGCTTATGCAGCAAAGCTCTTTACCTATTGAGAAAGCCATCTCCACAGTCCACAGCATTACATCCTCATCAGTCAGCGCTTGAGCTTCCTCTTAATGTGTAATCAGGCATCGTGTACAGCATTGCATGTGGAAAAGGACATTTAATTTGGGGATGGTCATTTAATTAGATATTGACGTTGAGCTTATTCCTTAATTTCTGTGAAATTTCTGTGAATAACCCCCTTTGTAAACTATGAATGGCAATCCATGTCTTGCAGAATTTGCCTTTATTTCACTGAAGAAAATGAAGAAAGCAAACCATGGATTGCTCTCATCATTCTTTTAAATGAATTATTTTCATCAGCAACACTACTGCAAAAGGAAAAGGGGCAGAAAGGAAGAAGGAATAAAGAAAAGACTCTACGCTTCTTTACATTGAACAGATGTAGCCCCATAAATAAAGTCCTCAGCATTTTAACCTCAATGAATGGTAAAGGATTCATTCAAAGCAGTAATTGGCTGGACTGATAAAATGCATTCATCCAAAGCCATGTTGCCTTCTACTGGCTGGACTCCTCTTGTGTTTTGAAGGATTGCAATAGCAGAGCCACATCTTATTAAGTAATGGGATGGTGATAGGTCTTTTTTCCCCATTGAGGCTGAGTTAAACTCTGCTTTTCAAATGCACTGTGCCAGGCTCTGATGTTTTATGATCTATTTTCAGTGGCTCTTCCTCTGACCTGCGAACACACACACGTGCTCGTTCACTGGTGTTCCCATCTGTGCAGATCTGCTACACTCTCAGATTTAACAAGCCTTTCTGTATCAGCTTTCGTTTTCCCCTTTCTCTCTGCTGATTATGACAGATGAATTTGAAAATATTTATCATCTTTGACTTTACTTAGGATTTCACGGCCATAGATACTCACTACTTTATCATGCATCTTTCACTTGTTTTTAAGATCGTTATTAATTCTACAGAGTTCGGCATTTGGCTCAATGTATGTATCAACAGCAGACTTGTGCATTTGGAACCCTGGAAAATACACAGAATTGTCTGTGCAAGAATGTAAAACTTGAGAGCTAAGTGGGATGGTGCATGCCTGTAACTCTAGCGTGTAGGATGTTGAGGCAGGAAGATCCCAGCAAATTTTAAGCTGGGATTACATGGCAAGTATACTGGCAAGGCTGGCATACTGACAATAAAATGAGACCCTGTGTCAAAAAAAGTGTTGGAAACATGGGTTCTGCTGTTATAGAATTAGAATTCTGAATTCAAAGACAATCATGTTTGGTGATAGACAGACCTGATAGCTAATAGTTACCTTGAGAACTGTACTCAGATGACTGTAAAACTACCTTGTGAAAGATAACACTGGCAAATGAGCTGTTGATAAATGTTTCCCTGTCTACAGTTAGGTAGCGAGTTATGTTTAGGGTTTCGTGTTGTAGCTCATCTGTAACGTAAGTGTGATTGCTGTGGCATTTAAGAAAATTAATTGCTCTGAAACTGAGATTAGTAGCAGAAGAAAGTCCAGAAGAAGAATAACCAATTAATGATGAATGCAGCTTTGCATGCAATGCTCAATTTCCAGTTAGAGAATAAGCACAGAGTGGCTATCCAGTACCTGGAAATAGCTAAAGATCTGGGCCAACTCAGCTAGAGTTTGAGTCCTGGCTCCAAAAATTAGAATTTTTATACAGACGTTGGAAATTTCTCAACCTAAATGTTAGTTTCCAATTTCTAAAGTAGTAATGGATAATATAGGTTTTCTTGCTGCTGTGTTGGTATAGTAGCTACCACTGTAGTAATTAATAGGATGTGTTCACTCATTGGGATGAGATTAGACATTGAGCTTGTGGCTCAGAGTATTTTCTGCATGAAGAAGTACTGAAAGTTCAAACAAGATGAAGTATATTAAAGCATACAGGGCCACATGGTATCACATAGAATAGTAAATGGTGCATGATGGGGTGAGCAAGTCATAGCTCATGGGCTCCCTGCCTGTTTTCTTAAGGTATAGTTCATGGCAGCACAGTTATACCCTTTACATATTGTCTACACATGTGCCACAAGGCTAGAGCCGCACAGTTGTGATGGATCAAGGGGACATACAAAGTCTAGAGTATTTACATTCTGGTCCTTTGCCAGTCTCTGGAAGATGATGATACTCCATGCTCATTCTCATTGTCATTGGGAAAGGAGTGAGGCATCGAGCATAGACCTCACTTCAGAGCCTGACTCCGTATTATGCACATAGAAACAATATATGCATCTTATGGTATTTTATTTACTATTTTATGGGGCACTTTTGAGGACCCCGTTTATCTAAACACATTGCACCTCTACAAAGGCACATGTAAGTCTTCATTTAAGCACACCCAGCCTTTGTCACTGCATGAATGTAGCCTGTCATTACTCTACATTCAACATACTCCCTGCATCCATCCGTTTCCCTGCCAACCTGGTGGGTGAGAAGCTTGGCTTGAAGATTGTCTTTACTCATGTCTGTTGCTGCAAAAAAAAAAATCTTGAAACTCAAGAAAATCTACCTGGGGGTGAGTATGTAGTTCAGAGATAAAGTGCTGGGCTTGTATGTGGGAGATTCTGAGTTTGATCCCCAGCACAACAGAAAGAAAAGAAAAAGAAAACACCTATGGGTATCCTTGTGAGATGGCCCCAAACAAGCACCATGAATTTGGCACCATTATTGTTGTTATTACTGAATTGTTACTGAGTGCTTCCCAGGTAAGCAGACTCACTGACAGAAATTAGCAGGCAGGGAGTTTATTGGCAAGTGCTCTTGAGTTTAATGTCTGGAAGGAAGGGAGAGAAATAGAATTGGCTAGAGGACAGCTTCTAGAGTGATCCTGAGCTGTGAACTGTCAGTAACCAGGGCTCTCGGAGGCTGGAGGAATGGATACTTAAGTCCTAAAAGATAGACGTTGTCCCTGGGAGGCACACCGTAGCACTGACATGGATCCATACATTGATTTTTTTCCCCCATAAGCATTTCTACATGTATCTCTAAGAGACAAAAGACATTTTTTAAAACCTGCTTTCCATTATCACACCCAAACTGAGTCTCCAACAATTCATTAGTATCCAATCTGTTCTGCAGTCAAGTTTCCAATTTCCCAGTGAGTATATCTCTGTATAATTATCATTAATTAATTAGTTAATTAATTGATTGATTTACAGTTTGCTTGCTTCAGGGTTCAAGTGAAGTCCATAAATTACAGGCAATTAACATCTTTCAGTTCTCATTGAAACTAGAGGTTTTTGTTTCATTCTGTTTTCCCCTCTCCTGATTTATTTGCTAAAGAAGCATGGTTGAGTTCTGACCTATAGAGTTTCCCCCAGTTAATCTTCTACCCTCCACAAAGTTCCGACTTCAACCATTCTTGCTCCTTCCTCAAGGTTCTGAGGATGAAAGTATGACCACTTTACAGGGTGTAGTAGTATTCCTCACGCTGTGTGGTTCTTCGAGCCATTCAACTCAACAAGTACGTTACTCATTGGTAGGGAACCTGAGCTTTGTTGACTTTTGGAAGTGATAGAATAAAATACAGCATCATTACCACTTGGCCAGAATTCATGCTTGACTGACATGTGGCATGCATCTCAGACCAGCTGTGAATGTGAAACAACACGTTTGTAGATGGCAATACCATGTCACAATGTCAGAAGGTGGAACACCTGGGATAGACAGTCCTGTAATGACTATGGACACAGAAGCACTCCTCTAGAGTGTAGGGGAATAGAACCTTAGTGTTGTTAGTATGTGCTATATGCTATGTAGAATGCCAATAAACCCATTCCTTGCTGGCACAGTGGTCATGCCTGTGGTACCTGCTTGTTATAACAATGCTTAGGAGGCAGCAACAGGAAGATCACCATGAATTCAAAGCCAGCATGACTTACATAGTAGGCTTCAGTCTAGCCAGGTCTGCACAGTAAGATCCTGCTTCAAAAACCAAATAAATTTAAAAAACAATATAAAAGACTTTCTTTATATTGTTATTTATCTCTTGCCAAGCACTTCCTCTGACTATGGCTCCATATATCCTGCCCTTTACTCAACAAGCTCTTTTTTGGCCTTATTCTTTTTTATGATACATCGGTTTTTATACAACTGCTTGTTGACAGTTCATAATAGACATTCTTAAGGGTCAGTAGTAGAGAGAAAGTATATACAGGACAGAGACACATGACTGGAAGCATTTTCTACTGTGAAAGAACCTGGCAACATTACACAATCTTTTTGAACTTCTTCCCAGGGGATAGCCCAAAGGGGCAGTAAGCAGAATTTAACATATGTAAGAAGAAATGTTCAAAAAGTTAGGCATGGCCATTATGGAGCTGTTGGTCAGAGCTCAGATCACTCTAAAAACAAAGAGAATGGGCAGAAGTGCATTTGGACAATCTAATAGGGCAGTGGGAAGTCTTTTGGAGGGGCAAGTGTTGAAGCTGCAGACAATGAAGACCTAGAGATGGCTGAGAGGCACTGGAAAGTAGAGTCATCATTTGACTTCCAGTAAAGGGTGGACACGTGGCTCAGTAGCTGAACACTGAGGTTGCATGCATATCATTCATATATATATGAAAGTATGAGTGTGTGTGTGTGTGTGTGTGTGTGTGTAAAAGAAACACCCAATGAAGAGTAGTAAGGGGAGTGGCACGCACTGGCTTTGAGGAATATTGAAACAGTGATAGTCAGTTTCGAGTCCGTTAGTGCACTTGGGAGAGTTGAGTGTAGATCCCTGGCTCTCCATGTCACTGCCTGGTGGGTAAATTGTGTGACGAAAGCTGATGCCAAGACAGATATTCCATTAACTTCTTCCCCCATAGGTATTTATTCATTTACTCATCAGAATTTTAATCCTTAATTTTTATTCTTGCTGTGAAGAGCTTTGTGCATGTTAAGCCCTACCATTAAGCTGTATCCTTAGCTCTTTGTGTTTTGATCCAGCCTCATTATGTAGTCCAGGCCTCAGACTCATGATCCTCTTGCCTCTGAAGTTTGAATGCTGGAATTAGGTCATGCACTAACTATTTTTTTTTCCCCACAGAAACAGAGTTTCTCTGTGTAGCCTGTAGGCTGTTCTGGAACTCACTGTGTAGGCCAGACTGGCCTTAAACTCACAGAGATCCACTTGCCTCTGCCACCCAAGTGCTGGTGGGATTAAATGTGTGTGCCACCACTTCCCGGCTACAATGCTTGACTCTTAATCAGCTGTAGGAGGAACGTAACGATAGAATGCCCCTTTCTGCCAATTGCACCACACATCTCTCTGTTTCTGTTCCAGGTTTATTTTGTCCTGTCCCTTGTGCCTTCCCTGTGGGAATTTTTTTTTTTGGGTCCTTCTGTTTCATTCCGAGGGATACTATTGCCACTCTTTGTGTAAAAGAGTAACTATCTCATAGGGCCAATTCTCATTATGTCCTATGGAAAACAGTGGGCGAACTCTCCCCATTATGTCACTCAATAAAGAACTGACTTGGCATTCTGGGTCTTTGGCAGGTCCTCTGCAGAACGTACTCCCATGTGTCCATGGGGTCCATGAGGCTGATGCTTTGATCATCTATCCTTTGACCACTTTTTGTCACCTTCTCTGTATTTTACTTATTTTATGTTTTTATTGTGTGTGTGTCATATGAATGTGTGTGCCTGTGGAGGCCAGAAGTTTACATTGGATGTCTTCCTCTATGGCTCTCTACTTGAGGTACCATGGCATATCTGGCCACAATTCCAGGATCTCATTAGGACTTTTCTTTGAATTTTGGGCACTCAGCTTTATGCCTGAGTCCTGGGGCTGCCTCTTGTTAGCAATCTGGCTTTCCCATGGCCCATTTTTCCCCACATAAGAAGCTGGGCTGTGACTGACAAGGGATTTTGGGTGAAATGTGTTCCTTTATCTGTGGATACATGCCTTCTCTCTAAGTGAGTCTTAGAAACCTGATCCTTGCTTTCAGTTATGAATGGTAGACAGGAAAGGCACCGGCTCTTGTAAGACAGTCCAAAGGTAAAGGATGTCTGGTAAACTTGGCTGAGTAACTACCTGTCTTGACTATTTGTGGTCACTTAGATCTATTGGTGCCAGGAGACTCTTGTCAGGTCCTCCATGCTGTCACTCTGTCCCAAGAAGGCTGCAGAGGTGCTCTCACATCAGAGCGTATTTAACTCCTGTACTCAAAAGAGGGTGTGATAGCTGAGTGGCTGATGGTTAATTCACTTATAATTTCAGCAAATAACCAGTCCAGTCATTCTTACTAATGTTCCTTTCTTTGTAATGCCTTATTTGCTAGTGTTTCCTCCATTGATATTGATATCTAAACCCATGGCTTCTTGGTATATTTACCATTACTGGCTCATGGTATCAGCTCATGTTGCTTTATGTATCACATGGTGATTTCACTATGGCTTTTCATATAGTCCTCATTGTTAATATCCTTGTCATGCTCCCATGCTTGCTTTGTTTTCTTTCCTTTGATTTATTTATTTTTGAAGCTCTTCCCATCTTTCTTCCTTTTTTCCTACCCTTTCTTCACACCTTTGCCTTTTCTTCCTTCCATTCTCTTTCCAGTCCCTTCTAGACCATTCCTTATCTTTCCTTCCCCTCTCTTCTTCTGTGCTCCCCTTTCCTACTATTCTTAATTATAAAATGTATTTTTATTCAGGTATATATTTATTTTGGTAAACTAATGAGCTTAACTAGGGTTACTTGAGTGAGGGGTTAGTTATAGAAAGAAGCTATTAATTATTGAAAAGTGAAAATTGTTTATGAGGCCTGTCTTAATTAAGGTTTCTACTGCTGTGAAGAGACACCATGACCACAGAAACTCTTATAAAGGAAAGCACTTAATGGGGTGGCTTAAATTTTCAGAGGTTTAGTTCATTATCATCATGTTGTGACATGGTGGCATGCAGGCAGGCATGGTGGTAGAGAAGGAGCCGAGAGTTCTTACATTTGATGCACAGGCAATAGGAAATTATCTGAGACACTGGCCATGGTTTGAGCAAATATAAGACCTCAAAGCCCAACTCCACAGTGACACACTCCAGCAAGGCCATACTTATTCCAACAAAGCCATACGTCCTAATAGCACCACTCACTTTGAGCTTATAGATGCCAATTACATTCAAACTACCATATTCTACTCCCTGGCTTTCAAAGACTTGTAACAATGAAACAATGTAAAATGCATTTAGTACAACTTCAAAAGCCCTCTAGTCTCTCACAGTCTCAACAATGTTTAAAAATCCAAAATTTAAAGTCTCTTCCGAGTTTCATGCTATCTCTTAACTCCATTTAGGGACACCCCTGACATATGCCTGGCCTTAGTGACTTTCTTTAGTCACAGAGACAAATTCCATAATCCCTTTCTTTTATCCTTAACTCCAAAACCTTATAGCCAATGCTGCCAAGTTCTGCTGCTTACTGGAGCCGGAACGTGCTTATTCAGTTACATCCTCTTTCAATTACATCTTCACCAACGTTCTGGTTTTGATGGTTTCCTTCACTGCTTAAGCTTGGCTGTCCTGAAATAGGATCTGTAGATGAGGCTGGCCTCAAACTCAGAGACCTGACAGCCTCTGCCTCTGGCTGATAGTAAGCAATCAAACCATTTTTATATAATTTTAGTTATTATGATGTTTTATACTCTTTGGGTATAGATGTGATCTTGAAAAATATCACTGATGTCTTTTTGAAGCTTATAATGGGACTTTTGGGGGGGGGGACTAAGACGTGGAGTGCTTACAGCAGGATTTCAGTTCAGAAATGACTATTTTTAGATAAGAGCCATCTTTACTATTTTGTTCAATGTTAAAGACAAAATTATTGCAAAGTTAAATTTTTCACTGGGGTTACAATGCAATGTTGAACCTTCATCTAGCATGCACAAGTCCCTAGGTTTAATCAGTTCTGGTCTCGAACAATAGTCTTCTTGGTTTGTAGGAAGGAGGCTGAAATCCTGATAATTGTATGTTATTGTGTGTATTTATATGTATGTGTGTGTACATATAAATATATACACATACGTACATTTACACACATCTTTATTTACTATCTATCTATCATCTAACATACACATATCTATATTTATTATCTATCTATCTCTTTGTGTATATATATACAGATAGATATACATAAATATGTATGTGTGTGTGGTTTGTGGAGGTTGTTTTTATAGAAATAAAATTCTTGCCCTTAAGGGTTTTAAGTCCTTAGAAAAAATAATCCAGTCAGTTATGTGCTGGTAATCTTATACTTTTTTTTAGTTCCCTGACCACTGTCTAGGAAAATATGACTCAAGGTATTACCGAGTTCTTGTTTATTATATATGAAGATGTGCTAGAAAACAGTTTCAGCTGGTTGTTACCTATCTGAGTGGTAGATGAATGTTTCCTGCTGTTGTGACAGTTTAGATTGCCTGAGTCCTTCACAACCATGGTAACCAGCTAGCCATGATTCCAGCCTAAAGTTTTAAAAATGTATTGTTTTTAGTTTTTTATTAAATATTTATTTATTTTCTGTGTGACAAACCTGATAGTTACCTTTCCGTTCCGCAGAAAGGGGAGATGGAGTCCAAAGTGACCATAACAAGGTAGATGGCTCAATGGCCTCCAAAGCTGTTGATTCCTGCCAAAACGTGGGTTCTGGGATCAAACTCAGGTTATCAGGCTTAGCAGCAGGCACCTCTATCCTCTAAGCAATCTCGCCTATCCCCCAAATGTCTTCTTATGATTAATGCTTCGTCTGCCAAGAGCATCTCATCCTAGCGTCAGGGTTGGGAACTGTGTATGGCCCATTGTTGTGTTGATTCCATAGTTACACTGTACAAATTGTGTACTCATTTTTTCCTTAAACTGTCATACGCACTCACCTAGGGGTTTATCAGCTGGGTGAACTTTCTTAGATTCCACTTTTATCTGCAAAATTAGCAACCACAATGACTTGCAGCATTATCATGAATAATGATAATAATCAATGGATGGGAAAATGCACAGGGAACTTTTTTCTTTCTTTCTGAGATTGGATATCATATTAGGCTGGAGTAAGCATGCTAGGTAGCTGTGGATGACTCTGAACTCCCAATCCTCCTGCATCCACCTCCCAAATGCTGGGATTATAAGTGAATACTACCACATTTGGCTCACACAAAACATTTTGCATAGGTTTTTATATCTAGGAAAAAGTTATCAGTGGTATTCATATTTTTAATCAATAGTTTTTGAATGCATGCTATGTACTGGTCATGCTGGACATAGGCTGAGTATGGAGATGTAGACACGCCTTAGGTCCAATTTAATTTACCTTTAAGCTGTTTACAAAATATGATAAAAACATTTTCAAACATCCCATCAATATTATGAAATAAACAAAACCAAACCCGTGTATGGGGGTTTCAGATGCACACAGTTGCAGTGACATTTGTCAATCATGCTGTCAGAGCAAGCATTTCATTTGGTCATATATTCATTACTAATTGATTTCAAGTACGACAACTTCTTTCAGGTCCCATGTCAGATGCTTCATTCATTCCAAGGAATTATCTTTGAAACAGTAGTCTGACAAATTAGATGTTAGAACATCTTATCAAGAAACCTAATGTCATTAGAGGCAAATGCTGCTGATGTGATAATTTAAGGACCCCTGGCCTTTGAATATAACAGAGTAATTTATGGTTAAACTCCACTGGATTCTCAAAATTAGATTTGATGTTATTTCAGCTGAGTCGGAACTTTAGAGCCTCAAGGCACTCCAAAAAGAAAATAGTCATAAACCAAGATTCAAGGTTACATGCTAGCTTTGTTGAAAAGTATTTGCTGTTTTAGAGCAAAGACATGGACAAGTCCTAGGAGTGACTTCATGTTAATTAATGTCAATGCTAGTTGGTGAAGCTGCATAATCTTCTTTCTTTATTTATAAAAGCATCTGCCTGGAAAATTATACTTTGGATTTAAAATCAGGCCAATCATACCAGACAGTGATCCAATATGAAATGGTCAGTACTGGAAACATACATACAAGCAATGTTTTATAAACTATAACAAGTAACATTTAAAAATATATAGGCACACAATATACTCATATGTATAGATATGTAGACATATATGTTATATATAAGTATAATCTTACATTCAGGAATACGTCTGTATTTATATATACATATATACATCAGATAACGATTAATGAAAAAAGAGACTATGAAGTGGAAAGAAGCAAGGAGAGGTGTATGTGAACGTTTGAAGGGAAGAAAGGAAAAAGGGAAATTCTATAATTCTATTATAATCTCCAAAATAAAAGAATTTTAAAAATTGAGGCTAAAATGCTTGACCAATTTTGGTTGCTGTCTCGGTGTCTTTTTATTGAATACATTTTAAATGAAGCACAATCATATTTCACTTAGCATCACTTGACAGTTTTATCATTAGGATATCATGGAGTGCAAATCAGAATGGTATGCACACACACACATTGTGTGTGTGTGTGTGTGTGTGTGTGTGTGTGTGTGTGTGGCCCTTTGCTCTTTGGGTTACCATGAGTAAAATGACATTAGATAGGATCAAGTTCAAGAGAAAATGTCACTGTTGTTATAGATGTGGGTTTGAATCCCTAGGGTACCTGTTGGGGTTTCCAAGGTTTTGTGTCCTGGAACAGGGGCCCTTGGATAGCTGGAGAAACAGTGGAGAAACAGAGACAGTATATTAAGAAAGCTCTTCTGAGGGGTAAAGAGGGCTAGAGAGCCTAACCGTAGGTCATGACAGTTAAGATCCTTTATGTGTCATTTTCATGGCTCTGCCCTCACTTTCTTCTGCATTTGTAGATGAAGGGTTTTTATACTGCACACTCATTCTCTTCCAGGAAACCCTTGGGGATGGAAGTGTCCAGTCCTCGTCTTCGGTCACTGGTTTCTTTCCTATGTTAATACCCACATTTCTCCCTTCCCACTTCCACACAGGGGTTCTTTGTTCTAGAACTATCTCCATAGACCAGACTGGCCTTGAACTCACATAGATCTTCCTGTCTCTGCCTCCAGAGTGCTGGGATTCAAGGCACACGCTAATTTTGATGCCTTTCGTCCTAACTCTGCTACTTCGCTGCATAATCAGAAAAGCAGTAAACATAGGAAATGTGAGGTGTTGCTAACATAGCACAAAAGACTATTTTACAAGAAGGTTCTTTTTATAGGTAGAGTACAACTATAAAATGAATAGTATAGGAAACACATAAACCACTAACGTAACAATTTTTCACCATTACCCAGCATTATGCATTGTGCACAATTACATTGCTGTACCTTATACAACTGTCAGTGCAGTACAGTTGTTTACACCAGCATCACCCTGAATATGAGAATGATGCATTCTGCCACGATGTTACAAGGCTACAGAGACATAGGCAATAAGAAATTCCACTTCCATGGTAGTCATATGAGACTACCATTGCATATCTGGTCCACCATTACCCAAAATGTCATTGAAAGACTGCACAGGAGAACCTTGAAAGACATTCTATCTAATAAGCTAGGTAATTTATACAAAGATCCATGAAATTAATATGGTAGAAAGCAGAAGCCCGTAATCCTGAAAGTGTCCTGTTCTCCATAGTAAACAGTCAATGGCTCTTTCCCCAGGGCTTTCCTGCCTAACATTACCTTGGCTGGTAATTTCCTACCCTTAAATGAATCAATATATTTTTAAAAAATCTGTATCTAGCTAACCTGTCTGATGCCAGTGGGAAAGAAAAACAGATACTGGGGTGAGCCAATCAATTGTGGCATAGGCTTTATCCAGGAATAGACCTGGAGGGGGGCATCTCTCATTCAGGAGCCAAAGAACCTGTGCTCCATTTGCAGCTGGGCACACTTACTGGACATAGAAGGGGGAATTTAGATAGAAACTGAGAAGCATCCTGTTTGCTGTTGCTGGGGTCTGCTGGTGGGTGAAAGAATGTTAGGTGATAGACAAACATCTCCTACATCTCCTGGCTATTGTTCCTAGGAATTAAGAGGGCAGAGACAGCAAGAGTCTAGAAGAACAAGTTCCTTCAGCTTTGAGAATGAAATAGGTTAGTTTTAAAAGTTGCCATGTGAGTTTAACCAAAATGAAAAGTTTTACAAAGTAGCATGGCTCTAGCTCACAGTTAAAGCTGTCAGGGCCTACTGTGTCTTGCAGGCAGTTTCTGGATGGCCCCTTCCACTCTCTTCCTTCTGACTGCCTAGGACTTCTTGATCACATAGCTATGATGACACTTTTACAGTCACACTTTCTCCTTGTGCTTGCTCTGTGCTTCTCTTCTAGGACCTGGCTCTCACACTCCTGCAACTGTACGGAAGCCCAGGCAGGAGAAGATGCATTTTAGAGAGACACATGTGTTCTCTGCCGTGAGACTCCTGGAACAGTGGACTCCAAAGAATTAAAACTTCCTCTGCAATCCTTGGTATGGGGAGGGCCTTAGTGAGAGGTTTCATACCCTAACGGCTCATCTCAGTGACATCAGCACACACTAGCTTCCTGATACTGTTTTCCTCTTTTCTATGTGGTCATCACACGGCTCAAGAAAAGGTGGAGACTATCCAGATGTGTGATGAACCAGTCTTTGGTTCCATGGTTTAGCCATCCCATAAATAAATCCATTTTCCTTTATGAATTTCTGTTTCTTAATTTCTTTTAAACTATAGTGAAAGTAGAACACAATTGACAAATCCGAGTGTCTGGTGTCACCCTTCCTCTAGGGTCTTGGATCCTTCTCATCTATTCCTTACTGTTGATATTATTCCTTGATTACTCATTTGTCTTCCCTAAGTGGAACTGGGTACTTCATGAAGGACAGGGGTCTATTTCGACCATTTTTGTGTTTTCCTGGGGAAATGTAAAGAAATATCTATATGGTAGGACAGAGGCACCAATAGACTAAGGAAAAGTTCTGTCCAAGTCCAGTCTGGTAAATCAATGAGTTTAAAAGGGTTACTTACAAGGCATGGGTGGCTCTTGGGGTGGCTGCACCACTGGAAAGACCCATTGTTACCTGACTTATTAAAGTCTGAGACTCTTCTGACAGCCCTAACAGGCACAGTCACCTGACCCTAACAAGCCGAGAGATGGATTAATGGTGACACATGAAAATGAGATTTATTTAATGAGGCTGCATTGGAGAGACAGGCAGGAAGATCCAAGTCCAGCTTTGGGGTCCTGCATGAAGTTCAGGTTTAAGCAGAATGCCAGAGTTATGAGTAGCTAAGTGGTCCTGGTATAGGTGTGGCCCAAGTCATTGCCAATCCACTATTGCCTGAGCTTTCTGGCAAGGTGGCCTTTCTGGGGAGACAAGTGCTCTTCTCCTGGTTAACCTCAGGCTTAAGGCTTTTTCTACCAAGCTTGAGATCTTAGAGAAATTCCAATTATAGGGGACATAATATCTCCATAGTCTGATAGCTAAAGGGAGGGATACAAGTGTCTCTTTAAAAAGTCCTCATTCCTAGCAGGCAGAAAGTTATACCTTCCCTGACATGGTAGATTCAAGAGCAGATGCATTATGGGAAAGTCTCAACCCCCAATTACCCTTCTAGCTTCAATATATTTTAGTACTCCTACTCAGAAGATCAGATGGGGAGCACACTGATTGGAATCTCAGCTGAGAGTCTGGTGGCATCCCATATACTTTTAAGAGAGACTGGTTAACAGTCTCATCCCCATTATCTTAGACCTAACTATCAGATGACTTGTTCTGATGACATTAAGCATAACTGCCAAAGCCTTTCTGTAGGTCCCCACAACCTGGAGAAAAGACTCGCACTTCAGGTGGTTAGATTTCTATAAGTTATGGACATGCTATGCCAGGCACACAGACAGACATGTTTGTGTGTTTGCACAATGTAAGAATTTCTTACATAATAATTAAACTCACAAGCTATGTTGGTTTTGTTGGGGGCAATTTGCCAAGTGTCCTTATTGCCCTTGATGGGTGGCCATTGCTCAACACAAGTTCTTTTATTCTGATATTTTAATTACTTTCCTCTCAAACCATACGCGACACATCGCACAGCGATTATGTATGCATATTTGTGTATATGTGGGTTACAGAGTGGCTATAAAAGGGTAAAAGAGGCTGCAGCAGGGTCTGAAGAGTTCAAAGATTCAGAGCCTGAGAGCTGACGAAGAGGGCAGAGCATCAAAACCCATGCAATGACAAGATGGCTCGGCTGTGATAAGGGCTGGCTGCACAGGCTGACGATGATGACCTGAGTTCCATACAGGAACCAATGTGAAGGCAGAGAGAGAGAACTGACCACACAAAAGTTGTTCTTTGGCCTTCACACAGACATGATGGCATGCATATAAGTCCCTTCCCTACACACACACACACACACACACACGAATAACATGAATAATAAAGTTTTTTTTTTAAAGAGAGTTCTGGGTCAGCTAAGTCTATGCAATAAGACTGTTTCAAAAATCAAAAACAAAGATAAAAACTAACAAAAAGTCATGGGACAAAAACTTTACATCTGAACATGTAACATTTACTAGTTAGTGTTAACAGACAGGAAGGGAATTCTGGGTATGAATTCATTCATTCATCTACTTGCTTATTCGTTTCCTAAAATCACTTCTATAATGCCGAAAGCAATGCTAAGCACAGCCTGCATTCAAAGAATGCATGTTGGTTTGAATTATTCATGCATGCATTCTTTCATTGATTCATCAACATTTATGGGACAACCTGTTCAGGCCAGACACCGTGTTTAGTCCTCCTAGCAATAGTGATCAATGTGGATCCAGCCTATGTCCCCCTGGTCCTTAAAATAGCTGGGAAATTTTAGAGTTACCTCTGAATAGTAGTAGACCCAATTGTTAAACTTTCTGGTGAATGAACTCTTTCATGAATCTCAATCCTGGCTTGACTTTTAGAATCACCTTTGCTACTACTTAAAAACACCCACTTCTGGGCCCAAACTGTAGACCAATTAAATTTAAACCTGCTGATGTGCAACACAGGCAAAGGCACCTTTGAAAACCCTACAAGATACGTGATACAAAGTCCTAGGCTGAGAGTCCACTAAACGATTCCCCACACTCCAGGTAGGTCACTGTTTGGGTTGAACTGTTTTCTCTCTACACTCAGGCCTTCAAGTCTTATCCCACAGTGTCTCAGAATGTTATCTGAGTCAGAATGGAGTCCTTGCTGACAAAGTTAAGAATTAGGTCCTTGGAGGGCTAGGGTAACAGTTCAGTTAGCCAAGTGCCTGCCTTGTTATTCGCCCAGAACCCATGTACCCATGTTTAAATTAAGAGAGAGAGAGAGAGAGAGAGAGAGAGAAGGCAGGTGTGATGGCTTGTGCTTGTGATTTCAATTTTGGTGAAGCAGAGGCAGGGAGACCTTTGGGGCTCACTGACCAGCAAATCTAGCTTACTTGGCAAGTTCCAGGCCAAAGAGAGAAATTATCTTAAAAAAAAAAGAGGATAACACCTGAGGAATGAGAGATAAAGTTGTCATTTTGCCTCCACACACACACACACTTCCCTTCTCCGCACAAATTAGATCACAACAGTGTATTTTCTCCCCATACCCCCTCTGGGGTTCTTACTATGTAGACCAAGTATCCATAAAGTCCTATTAAGAAAATCTCCTGATCCAGAGCATAGACTCTCTGCCCAGTCAGGACAGAATCAGTAACCTGGTCCAGAGGCCACCTCTATGAGGCAGGCTGCCTTTAAGTCATGCTAAAGAGAAACAACTGACTATCAAAGGAGAAAACAAAATATTCCAGGATAAAAACAAATTTAAACAATATNGAGAAAACAAAATATTCCAAGATATAAACAAATTTAAACAATATATAACCACAAATCCAGCCTTACAGAAAGTAATAGAAGGAAAATCACAACCTAAGGAATACAACAATGCCCACAATTAATCAGACATATAGCAACCCTTCACCGGCACAACTAACTTTTGATTTTCAATGACATTGATCCTGTCAGTCAGCTGTTCATTATTAATCTATAAAGACTGTATCATTTCTAAAATTGCCTCTTTCTTGGCTCTGTTATCAATCAGTTTTCTTAAGGATATAATATGAAGAAAAAAACTAAGTCCCAATATTCAATAAATGGATGTATCACCATAACTATATAAGCCTTGAAGAATACAATCCATAGTATTAGCAAAAAATATTAATAAAATGATCCATGGTAATGCTATCTACCATTATATAATTTTCAAGTTTATCAATTTATTAATTAATAAAGTATTTTCCTGGTATGAGGTCAATAAATTGTTTTGTGTGTAATAATCTTTATTGTCCAGCAGCTGTCGTGGTTGCAGAGTCAGAACTCGTGACACAACCTGGTGCCACAAACAGTCCTGAGCCACTTATGTTTCGCCACTTTCATGCTGGTTAAATACTGAGAAATATCTTTTGCTTGACAAATCACAAGCAATTAAATCAATTCCATACATGGAGCAAGAAGCCTAGAACTCAGGAGCTGGGAGTATAAACTGGAACTTTTGCAAGTAGCCATGCAGCATGAAATGCAGCAGTGGGGGCGGGGTACACACATGCACTTGGGCAATGTTACCACATGCAGTTAGCTCCACTGTGGCAGAGGTTTTACAAAAAAAACAAACAAACAAAGCAAAACAACAATAACAAAAAACACCTAGTAGGTAAAAGCAAGTCAAGCAGGTGCGGGTGAGAGACTTTCTGGGCTGTGGACCGTTTAGGCTTTTAAGCTGATCTACCCAGTAAGTGTGGAGTTCAGATCCACATGAGACACCAGATGAAGAAGGATGCTAAAAAGAAATCCCACACTAACTCAGAATGGAGTATAATAAAAGGTTACTTATTTAGGGGCATATAAACAGATCACAATCATCTGCTGGAATGGGGAACAGCAACCAAATCCTGTAGCTGGAAAAGAGGTGGGACACTCATTTTACATCGGCATATATAGTATAAGAGGCCACACACAAGTGGTTGGGTACCTTAAAGGCTACAGCAGTAGAAACTCCTACAGCATGCTCTAATTAAGTTGATGAAAAAAATCTTAAAAATAAAAAGAATGCCACAGTTGTTTGATAAAGACTCAATGAAATATTTTATATTTGCCTAATAGTACACATAACATATATAAGTGCACACACATATATATAATAAAATTATAATACTTGAGCTGACATTATTCCCTACAAAAGTTATAAAATACATAATAAAAAACCCCATGGTAGACATGATAAATTTCTATTTGAGTTGTTGTTTTAAGGAAGTCCATATGACTCCTAAACAGTATAGATAATAGCTATTGTTCTTGGTTGTTTCACAGAAGTTGAATGTAAGTCCTTATTACTGAACATCATCTACTTAGGACATTTGTCTCAGATGATTTGAACTGGAGTAAACCTGAAAACCTCTACTTTCTATAGTACCAGAGTCCATCATTATTCAAGATACCAAGGGAGGATATCAACAAATACTCCTAACCAATTGTGACCTGCGAATTACAATGCCCAGGTGGGCAGTGCATCTCCAATGGTGTAATAGTGGGTTTTGTAGATGGCAACCAACAGACATCTAACTGATGTAGGAGGGTTATCTGTCTATGTGTTACTTTCATTGGTTAATAAAG
>LOEQ01000597.1:0-34851 GCA_001685075.1 Bramus lutescens | reverse complement strand
TTTGGTTATCTGAGACAGGATTTCTTTGTGGCTTTGGAGCCTGTTCTGGAACTAGCTCTTGTAGCTCAGGCTGGCCTTGAACTCACAGAGATCCACCCGCCTCTGCTACCCAGTGCTGGGATTAAAGGTGTGTGCCACCACTGCCGGGCTCACACAACTTTTGATAAGAGTGCTTGGTCTCTAAAATCACAACTTCAATTTTAATCAGCACCTGAATGAAACTTAACGATATTGTTTTGACTGACCAAAGGCACTATGAAAAGCCAAAATGTTTAGTATCCATGTTTCTTACAGATTAAATTAATGATGTGATAAAATTAGATCTATTTACATGTTTCAGTATGGTCACACGTGTAACTGGAATTATTCTTCTTCCTCATGGTCCCCCTGGAACTGTTTCTTTCCATTCATGGGGTCCTCCTCACTAGTTTTCACATCTGCTTATCAAATAATTACTCTAAAGATTATTATCAGTTGCAACTCTCTGGCCAATGTCTTAGGCTTCTTATTGGCTAGTTCTAACTATTAAAGTAACCGATTTTTATTAATCTGTGTATTGCCATGAAAACATGGCTTACGGGTATGGCATCCTAGTCCTGTGGAGGCTACATGGTGTCTCCTCATTTTTTCTTTCTTCTCTATGTGTTTATTCAAATTTCTTGCTTAGCTATATACTGCCTGTCCATTTGCTGTAACAACTTTGTTCATCAATCAAAAAAAGCGACACATATACAGGAGGATATACTACATCCCGTGTGAGTCTTTTGTAGTGCTGTAGTTATTAAAAATATTCTTTATCATTTTGAAATAGGGTCTCATTATGTATCCATGCCTGGACTGAAATCCCTTATAGAACACTTTGGTTTAAAAGTCACAGAGATTACTTGCCTATTCCTCCATAGTTGCTAGAATTAATGAAATGCATCATTGTGCCCCTCTTGAAATCTTTATCTAATTTTAAGAACTACTAACATAAATCTATATTTTCCACGTTCATGAAATTACATGATGAATTTCTCTTTTACAATATTTTATTATACAGACTCACAAATCCCTTATTATGAAACCTAAGTATGCTTTTCTTATTATTTTGACTCATTTCTAATGTGCCTGAATTTCTATTATAACTACATATTTGTCATATTTCACCTATTATTCCTTGGGATATTTAACAAGCTTTTTAGTATGTTTGTTTAATTTTTGTCCTAAAGGGTCTTCCTGTTTTGTTTTTCCTCTCATTTGTAGATTGTTCAATTTTTCATTTTTGTTTCATGGTGATTTTGCTTTTCAAATGACTCATTTTATTTCTGAATAAGCCTACCTTTTAATCTCTAATGAAAGGCAGCACTTTTCATTGTTAATGACAACCTGGAGTTTAGCCAACAGACTGGGCTTCCGTTTATGCTTTTATAGATAAATCAATGAGCTGATGGGCAGAGAGTCCCGATGCTGCAATTTGGGCTTTCTCCTTTTTATTCTCCACTCTTTCTGTTCCTTGATTAAAAAGCCCATTTTGTTGTCTTATGCACATGTGTCCTGTATTTAATGTGCACAGTCTGCAGCAGGGTTTAATCAGATGTTCTGGGTTTTCCTGTCAGCTTGCATCTTGCCACACTGTCCCTAACAGTCAGCCTTCAAACTCACCCAAAGAAAGGTGAAAGACTTATTTAGGGTGGGCTCTGGATCTTGTGAATAAATGCCTGCCCAAGCTTTAGATTTCTTTTGCTTAGTTAATTTCTGTATTATTTTCTATATTATATTAGCAAAGAAAATCATCTTGGAAACATCTTTCCCTGAGATAAATTTTAAAGGAACTGCAATTATTTAAAGATTTATCATGAGATTGAACTCATGGGGTTTCACGGTGAAGTTTGTCCTGTCTTCATAAGGAAGTATTCCTAGTAAAACCTTTCCCACACTGGTTATTCCATAGTACTTTTCACCATTGCAAATTCTTTCATTGTATCACAAGGAATTGTAATTGTGAATTTTCTGCATGCTCTTTGAACACATGCTGTAACTGTCCTCTCTGATACCTTGATAGTGTCTATGGCAAGGATGAACCCACAATGCTTATATACATAGGTTTTCTCTCCAAGGTGAATCTGTTCATAGCATTGAAGGCAAGTCGTTGAAGTAAAGGTTTTACCACATTGTTTACATGGAGAAAGCTTCTCTCAGATGTGAAAAATGTGTTAGAACAGATAAAGCCCTCACTGAGTAAATTATGAGTGTAAGCTAAGTATTCACTGGACAGTTCTTATTTCTCTGAATGTCTGAAAACTTTTCCCATGCTGCTTACAAATACATGCCTTCTGTCTAATACAGGTTCTTCATGTACTTTAACATAACTATGCCTTGCATTCTTGAATTTTCTCTGCTTTGTTTATAATTTGACCTAAAATAGGCACATGCATTTCATGTTTTTTTTTAAATGTGGATTTATTGTGGTAAGGTATTGGTATACTAAAATTCAGATATAATTATTTCCACATTGGTTATATGATTTATATTGGCAGAATCTTATTACTGTCTGATTTCCTATAATTCTTCTGGAATTTTTGTTGTCATTTGTGATGTTCTAGTCTTTTTTACTTTCCTTAAATCAGACAGGTTCCATAAGGCTTTTGAGCATCATATCTCTGAATATCTTTATTTGTAGAATTTTCATTGGTCCATCCATTCCCCAATAATGACACAGAGACGCATTAATTAGGAAAGCATGGCTGGTAGCTTAGGCTTGTTTCTAACTAGCTCTTATAACTTAAGTTAATGCTTTTCTATTAAATTACTTCCTGCTTCGTGGCTTTATTGCCTCATCTCCAGATTGTCCATTCAGCTTTCTCTTCATCTCTGGTATTGCATTTTCTTTTTCCCGGCCTCCCCTCTGACGCAAAAATTCTACCTAGGTATTGGACATTCAACTTTTTATTAAACAAGTTAGGATGACACATCTTCATAGAGTATGAAAAGAAATATTCCACATTTCACCCTTTTTTCTAAATAAAAATAAAAGTTTTAACCCTAACATATTGAAGCTATATTCAATAATAAGAATCACTAGATATTGTAAAATAGAAAATAAGGTATTAACTTTAACAAATAAAATTATATGCAATAAGGACAATTATCAAGTATGAATTGTATTCACAATGTCCAGTCCATTTGTATTTGAAATATTCAGAGAAAATTCTCAATTATCTACCTTATCTTGATGAACTTAAAACTTTCTATCATTAGTTGAATTACTATCTTAAAACTCTCTTTTTAGATCTAAAACCATTTTCTTAGATAAACCATTAAACTTTTATGTCTTTCAACCTTATATACTTTAGACCTCATGATATCAAAGAAAACTGTAAGTATCACTATCTAGTCTTCAACACCATCAGAGACCCAAGAAGGATATAATATATCCTGAGTAAAGATCATGTTCAGAGCAAACAACTTCCAAAAGTTTAGAAATGACAGAAAGAGCTGTCTGTCTGGATGGTCAGCCAAAGTTCTTCTGCAACATTGGGGCATCCACCTTGGGACTATATGCCAAGAATATCTGATAGACTTTTGTGTGAAGCAGAAATTTTGAAGGATGTTACCACATTGTCTTGACAAAGTTCAACAGTTGTTTTCTTTTGTATCCTGCTTGTCTAATTAGGACAGCACACTGTCAGCGGTTGAGGCAAGGGCAGTTTCTTGCCCAGTGGCTAACTTTTGCCTCAAAGAAAGTAAACCTCATATGAAAGCTCTTTGATGCTTATCATCTCTTCTGAAGAAGATTGGTGCTGCCAGGAGTAGACATATTTCTTTTTCATAAAAACCCTTGTTATTGAAACATCTTAAATGTCATGTTCTGTCGATCTCTGAAGGGTGTGAAGACCACCTGTCTATCTAAAATATATTTCTGACCTTGAAAACATACCTAACATGATTTTAAGTTTGATTTTTATAGATGACTAACTACTAACCTGTGTTTGTGTTTCTTAATTATCCTAAATGTTTATAGTAATAGGTTTCAAGAACTATAACTTAAATTACTGATGACACAAAGTCACAAAGCAATCGCACACCAGTTCAGAATTGTGAATAATAAAAGGGTTATTTATTTAAGGGTAAGAGCTTACAGATCACTGTTCTAGTTAACAGTCCTCTGTGCAAACAGGAACAAAGTCTAGCAGTCAGAAGTGTGAGCTGGAAGCAAGAGAGAGTGGACGCACATTTACAACTGCTTTTACAGTATAAGAGACCACACCCAAGGGGGCTGGTATCTTAAAAGCTGTTGGCTGAAAGAGCAGAATATGCTGCCATAGCTCATTACATTTTTAAATGAGTTGCATAAGTATTATATCTTAAGCAAGAATAGATACAGTTTAACAAAAACATTAAATTTGTATCTATATATAAAATCCATATCAAAATAAAATATTTTAGACTGGTAGTTGTTTTTTAGTTCAAAATAAACTCAACAATCCACCATTTTATTCAATCATTTCTTTACTCTGTCCCCTTTTTTTTTACACTCAGAATGATATCCCTGAATCTAAGCTCCATTGTTCAGCTTTTTTTCTGACCATGATCAATAACAACTTCTAACCAATACCCTTAAATGATAACAAACATCTATTAACCATCAAATGACCAAAGAACTACATACCTCACTCTTGGGAATGTGGGTATCCTGTTCTTAGATTGTTTCCTATTGCCTGTGGATAAAGACATCATTTTTAGGGAACCTGGGAAAATTGAAATAATGGTCGAGTCCTAGAAAAACTAGACATAACATTGTTCTTCAGTCTCTGTGCAATGAGAAAGCACAAGGTTTATTTATCATCCTCGCTAAAATAGTCTGTGAGATTGGACCATCTCAGGCAGTAAGTATCCTTGAAGCTGTTCTAGATGCAGAACTCCGAGGAAGCTGCCAACAAAGTATTCTGAAAGACTAAATCACCAATGCCACCTGTTCTCATTGGTGTCTGATCCCTTTGCTATGAAAACATATAAAATTTTAAAGGTAACATATATATATATATATATATCTGTATTGACACAATATGAACTGTATGTTACACATAAGCCAGCCAAAGATGACTTTTGTTTTATGTCTGAGAAAGTAAAATATAAGTCATCTTTCTTTTTGTTTTTCTAGGTTTATTTCTTTATGTCTATAACAGTTCTCCCTTGATCAAAACTGATATGAATTAACCTGGAAGGAATTCACAGACTTTAATTTCTTATGAAAACAAAAGTATAACTTCTTAATCATTTTTTGACTTCCCTTTTAAAGTTCTAAAGAATGTAAGTTGGTTTGACCCAGCAGTCCCTTCCACAATCCAATGTCTCTCAGCAGTTGTTGTCTGTTCATTAACATTCAAAAAATTTAAGATTAAGTAAGTACCATATAAGGTCCAATCTCCCTGTCTTATAATATTTCCTATCCTTACATGGCTTATTATTTTTTTATTACTTTACTCCTCTTTTTAGAGTTTTTTTTTTACGTTTAAACTATTTTTATGACTGTCTATACCCCATTTTTTTTTCCTTAAGCCTATGCATATTGGTTCTTCTTTGTGTGTTTGGAACACTCTTACAAGCTTTCTCAGGTCTTATGTGAAGATATGTTACCTATGCTGGGCACCATTTGTAAGTAGATTTTTCATCAGCATTATCAGTTTCACAATAATGACACGGAGATGTATATTAATTATCAAAGCTTGGTTAATAGCTCAGGCTTTCTTCTAACTATTTTTTATAGCTTAAATTAACCCATTTCTATTAATTTACTTTCTACCTTGCAGATTGTTCTGCAACTACTGATGTATCTACTTACTTTCCAGAATAGTTTCTGTCCCAAAAATCCTTCCTAACTATTGGTCATTCAAACTTTTTGGTAAACCAATCAGAGTGATACACCTTCATTCCCAGCATTTTCCCTCTGCTTGTCTCCTCAGACTATGTTGCCACTTTTGTTGCCGTTACTATTTTAATTCATCCAATTCCCTGCAGGATCCCTCTAACCCACCAGTGGAACTGATAAAACATTTTATAATATAATTTTATTAAGTCTTTGAGAAGTTCAAGCATTATATTTTGTTCATATTTACCACTGCTCCTTCCTCTAACTTTTTACCTGATCCAGTGCTCATCTCCTCTACCCTTGCATTTCTTAAGGTTTAGTTGGTCCAAACAAGTCCAGTATTTCCAACACCTAAGAAATTAACCAATTCCCAATTTTTGACGCCTCTCTGCTTACTTTCTCTTTAGATCCCTAGTCATATAGGATCATTTTAACCCTGGTGTTTGTTTCTCCTCCAAAACTATCTAGTGTGAGGTCTGGAGGGATGGCTCACTGTCAAAACACTTGTCCTGCAGGCATGAGGACAGGAGTTTGGATCCCTGGGAGCCACAAAAAGCCAGGTGTGGATGTATGTATCCACAATAAAAGTCAGTACTTCAGTAAGATGATAATGACAGAAGACTCAACAGAAGCTCACAAGCTTGGTAGACTTCCAGATATAACAAAGAGACCCTGTCTCAAAGAAGCCAAAGATCACAACCAGTGCCAGATGTTGTCCTCAGATACCCTAAGGTACATTTACCCTTATACAGAATCAAACACAGGGGCATACACAAACAAAGCACACTACTTAATCTGGATTGTATGTGAATAAAGATTAATAAAGAAAAATTACAGAATCTTTCCAGACTGTAAAGGAGATGCAAATCTCAGTATGTCTAAGAACACCTTCCAAATGTTCCTTTTGTGCAAAACAGAGATCCATTATATTCAAATGCATTAAATCATTGTGTTTTATGAAATATTCTCGTCTTTTCTTCTCTGTCAAGACTTGGAACTCTGTCATCATGATTGCAAGTAAGAATTCACCCCTTGGTTTGATCAGAGAAAGTGACCCTTCATGCTTCTTTTTGGAGAGGAAAGTCTTTTATGTTCAATATGACCTTTGAATATGGACAGCTATTTTTTAGTGAAAGGAAATCCAGTAAACTGCAAAAATATTTTCAATGGAACAGTTATTATTAGCAAAATTCAAAATAACATAAAAGTTATGAATAAAAAATTTCAATAATATTAGAGGCAATCAATAAAAATTTATATCAAGGAAATTGTACAAGACTTACAGAAAAATTATATTTTTTCAGGAGAGAGAAAAATCATTAATAGTACATGTTTTTATAACTTGTTTAAAATATTCAAATATTCACAATCCTGGAATAAACACAAAGAAAGAGCATTTAATCAAAAGAGAAGTTTGTTTCAAAGATTACTGTAGGAATATTCCAAACAACTTTGCATTAACTAATGGAGAACAAAATATTAATAAATATAACTGGCAATGAGGAAGCTTACAGATAATGTGAGGTGAGGTAGTGTTGCACTAGCCATTTGCTTTCTGTTACTTTATTCAGCAGGATGATGAGACAAAATGTAGAAGGTAATGATCAGGTAACTTAAGTAAAATAAAAAATAAATGTGTGAATATAAAAACATTTGGTAGAACACTTGCAAATTATATATCCATTGTTATTAGAATAATATAATTCTTCACATATAAACATTATTTTCTGTGTTGTGCTCTTAGAGACATGAAATGTACCTATGTTACATACCATTTTTATTCACTATTCTAATTGGTTAATTTTTTTGTGGTGACTGTCATATCACATATCACTTTGCTTTTTGTCTTGTGGGACTGCAAGATCAAAATCCAGGCTATTTCTTTTTTAGGATTTATATTTAAAGGTAAATTTTGCTGAAATTGTAGTTAAGGAGTTGGAGTTTAAGAATGTGTGGGAATCCAAACATATAATTTGAAATAGATAGCATGAACAGCACATTATATTAAGTAAGCAGTTTCAGTGAACTTGCCACATAAATAGTCTGCTAAACTTATAGTTGTGAGTCTGGTTAAGGTTGGGAAAAGATCTATATCAACTTAATGAACTCCACTTCTGCTGACACACTCAGAAAATATAGTTTAAATTACAAGATCTTTTTTATATACTTTGGGAAATTTTAACAGAAGCTAAATTTACGAGTGTCATTTACAAAAACCTCTTCATGATATTCTCCTTGATACATTAATTGTCAGAGTTTGTTTGCATAACATTTATGCTGACAGTAGGTATTATAAAGGAGTAAGTTAAATATACAGATAAATGAAATGTGCTTATTATTTTCCATGGTCAGTGAGTTCTTAGCATATAGTTTATGAAATTTTAATGAATGTTTTAAAATGTATAGAGAGATTTTGAATATTTAAAGCCACCAAAACATAATATGGAAAATATAGTATAGCTAGATAATTTAATTTCATTGAGTTTATACAAGATCTTATTTGAGAAATTTTACATGAATTTACTGCTTTTTAATCTGTGAAAATTAGGTTTTCTAATCAACATGGTAAAAATATAGTTAGTTTAAATAGTAACAGCATTGCTGATTTGATGGAATTTGTATATTAAAGGACAATATAAGATTGTTTATGGGCATCAAATATATACTGGGATAACATAGGGATGTTTTTAGTAAATTCATCACAGGCACATGAGGGTATTTCTAAAGGACTGGCTTGAAACAAGTAAACTTGTTTAACTTTAAAATTAAATATTCTGCAACATAAACAAATGCAACATATATTTGCCTAGTTAAAATAGTATTCTACAACAAAGATATATTTTGATTACTGATGTACAATGTCATTCCAAAAACATTGACTTGCTCATTATCTCTAGACCCTTCATTAATTATGATTACACATAAAAGACTCATATAGATTAAGCCTAATAACATGATCATGAAAGTTGACAGCTCTTGAGTCTCCACCTCTGAATGGTTAAAGTTGTTGAGGGGAGAGACTTTATAGTGGTGTTCTGTCCTATAAGTTTCCCATGCTACTGTATGTAATCCATCAATCATATTCCTATAAGTTAGTCTGGTCAAAATCCTTGCCCTATCTGAAATGAATAGATGATGTTGAACTTCTTGTGGAAAGTCTATACAATTTCTAATCTCCAGAATGAATAATGTACTATTTTATTGTACATTAATTTGATACTCCAGTCACATGGTAACGATGAATCATAATCATATGACTCAGTTCTCATTAACCTAGGTATTTATCCAAGCTGAATAATATGCTCTCTCAGGCACTTGGATATATTCTTATGTACTTATGATAATGGAGTAAGTGATAATTAGAATTGGAAATTACTGAATTGAAAACAAGTGTGATATAGCATTATAATGCCCAATTACTTGGGGAGCAAAAAGAATTACCCTCAAAAAAACACAGAAAATCAATTTTTGATAAAATGCAATTTTATCCATAAGATCTATAAAATGTTGTATAGAATTCAACATATTATGTGCTGGAAAGCCTAATTGTGGAGAATAGGAAAAATTAGTAGTTTTAATTTGATTAAAATAATATTTTTAAGAAACATCTAGCATGAAAAATCTATTTACTAATAATTATACATATGATTTTAAAATTAATACCATAGTAAGATATTAAAAATAATACGAATCATATTATGGTTCCTGCTTATAATTCTGTTACTCAGAATAAGAGGCAAAATAATCATTGTATGCTCACAACTGACTTGAGCTACATATTGAGTTGCAAACCAGTCTAGGTATAGAGTTATATATTTCTCAAAAAAAATTATGTGAGTAGATACAAACATATTTACCCAAGAATGCATATATAAATCATAAAAAACTTGCGACACTCAAATAATTATTTTTTGAGTCTTGAAGTATTGTAATTACTACCTTTTAGCACTATATATTTATGAGTGAATAGATTCTATAGATTTCACTATGATGTTAATTTTAAAAGCATATGTATAATTATTAGTAAATAAATTTTTCATGCTAGAAGTTTCTCAAAAATCTTAAAACTACTAATTTTTCCTATTCTCCACAATTAGGCTTACAGCACATAATATGTTGAATTCTATACAACATTTTATAGATCTTAAGGATGAAAGTGCATTTTATCAAAAGTTGATTTTCTGTGTTTTTTTGAGGGTAATTCTTTTTGCTCCATAAGTAATTGGATATTATAATGCTATATCACACTTGTTTTCAATTCAGTAATTTCCAATTCTAATTATCACTTACTCCATTATCATAAGTACATAAGAATATATCCAAGTGCCTGAGAGAGCATATTATTCAGCTTGGATAAATACCTAGGTTAATGAGAACTGAGTCATATGATTATAATTCATAGTTATCATGTGACTGGGGTAAATTTGTTTCATATTTTTATTTTTATTGTAATATTTCTTATTTTAATAATTTTATATGTTGTATAAGTTTACTTCTTTAAAATACATAAGTTTTAATGAGAAAACAAAGTTTTGTTTTTGAAGAGAAAAGCACAGTAGCACAGAAATAATGGATACTATTCAGTGTCAAATAAATACTAAATATTAGCATGATTAAACATATTATAGCAAAATTTATGCTTGGGCTTTGTTCATTGTTCAACCACAGAGCTTCAAAATCACTGCTTTTATGGAAAGGGCTCATAATATTCCATACACAGTTAAAAATTTAAAATAAATATAAAACTACATAATCACTTAAAAATCTAAGCACTTATGATTTCAGTGAGAAATTATTAGTCTTCATAAGTACATTCTTTATAAATACCAGAGTAACATAAAGAAAAGAAATAGTTAAATTGGAAATGTGTTGTATAAAATCTGGACTCACATGTATATTTAATTTTGCATCATAACTAAAAGACTATATATGATTAAGATGACTAAAAAGTAGTAATGGATTTAGAAAGATTTCCAAGTTAATAAGAAAAATCCTAATTTTTGTTTCTCTGTTCAGTTTAAAATTTATACTTCTTATTCATGTTATTTTTGCAAAATAGACATATTAAAAATAAATTTAAAGATCTATAATATATCAACACTTACATCCTATTGATTTAGTCAATACATTGCCAAAATGTGCAAACTATACATTAATCCCAATAATGTAATTATGTTACATCAGATTGAATTATTCAATTTATTGATCAGGATTAATCATTGTGTCTATTAGCAGTGTGTTATTAGACACTCACTTTTATATTAAAACATAATGTAGATTGAGCTGTTTTACAAGAAACTCATTGTTCTCTTCAAAACAGTATTTCGAGAACCACAAAATTAAGAGCTTGTGTAGAATACCTTTATCTTTGGAAGAAGGTTGAAGGGAAGGGTAGAGGTAGGAAGGGGAGCATAGAAAAATATAGAGCTCAATAAAAATAATAAGAAAAAAATCTTGTCCAGTGTTTCAGAGATGAAATTGTGGGAAAGGAGACATGATCTGCAAGTGGGGACAAATGAAAGTACACACCAAAACAGAAACAGCAATAAGGGCTCCCCATTGTAATAAGGTAGTTTCCTTGTTTGCTCAAAGGTTGCTGACAATGTATGCAAGTGTAAGTGTGGTCAGGGAATCTCTTCAGATTTTAAAGACTGAGGACATGCAAAGGAGGCTCATACTTTGTGGACACCAGTTCAATCCAGATCAATGTCCTCATTTCTTTCTTAAAAGACTGAAAATTAACAATTAGTTTTGAAAGGAAACATATTTCAGTAACACAGTACTAAGAATTCCCAGATAGATCTAAAATTTTTCATTACTCTTCTGTGACCTCCCCAGATTTTAAATCCAGAAATAATTTCATGGTTCTAGATGAATCATGAAATATGGGAGACAATATTGTGGGAAATATATTACTCGAGAGATCTGCATGCCTGGCAAAGGCGATTTTATTTCATTCCATTCTGCCTGTCCAAAAAAAGAGAACATTTTTTTTTAACTGAGCCTGACATTTAATGTTGGAATTTTATATTTGATCAATGAAGCTTTTATTTATATCAAGGGCTTTCATGATGAGAAAATAAAAGTTACAATTTACAACCCCGCCTGCCTGATCAGGGAGCATTTTCCAAGAATGACTTTCCGTATGAATTCAATTTAACAGTTTACTGAATCAAATATAAATAAATAAATAAGCAAACGCTCCAGCACCTAACCCTTCTTAAGCTGACTGTAAAGAAAATTTGTCACAGCCAACTGCTACCACTTCATTGAGACTGGACTTTTTGAATTTCATTTCTCTGGTTAATTCATGAAGTCAGATTTTGTCATTTCCTTGCTGAATTACTTTAAGAGAAAATTTTAACGCTAACACTTTCACAATGTTAGAAATTCATTTATTTCTGGCTTCAAATTGCACATTAATTTGTTCGTCCCTTTTCTATCTATTAAAAAAAGATTTACTTGATTATTCATATGTATATGTTTTGTGCTCTTTTCTGTGTTCCTAGGCATATGGATAACCTTGGATCTCAAAGTGCTGGAAGAAAGAAGTGGTTTTGAGCCTCCTAAAGAGCACTGTGAGCCCACCTCGGGCCCTCTGAAAGGTAAACAAGCGCTTGCAACTTCTGAGTCCTCTCCCAGCTCCAACAGTACCTTTTTACATTAGCTGTGTAACAGCCGATACTGAAATACGTGAGCATCAAAGTACAATTCAAATGTGGCTATACCCGCACTCATTACTCTAACTTAAATATAGCAAACTTTCATAACTGCAACTTCAAGCAATAAACATCCAGTTTACTTCACCATACACTCACCCAAGTATCTTTTCTGAAGTATTATAGAATAACTAATTAATGAGTATAAGTGTACTTTTTCATTATATATATATAATATTTATTATATATGTATACATCTATATATAAAATGAAAGTTTACACTACCCTCAAAATAATCTCAGTTAAATTTATATCCAGCTTTTTCCACAATATTCTCAGTGATAGAATGATTTTTAGGAGTATGTTTCAATTCATAGACACTCAATTCCATTCATTCCACATTTCTAACATGACCAAGTTTAATAAGCTCATTGACACAATCATTCCCCATTCATTTTTGTACAATCTTTAGAATTTACTTCCAATAATGGCTTTGGTGTATTCAAACTGTGTGACTTTCAAGAAAAGTAGAGACCAATTACCTTTTTTCATTTGAAGATGAAGTGTCTATTATAAAATTTAACAATAGATACTTGTTAACTATTTTGGATCAATGAATGGGTTCACCTTACTAAAAAAGGTTCTTAAAGTCCCCTTTCTTGGAACTGCATTAATGACTAAAATATGTCAGTCATGCTATAACTTTGATTCAATTTATGTATCTCCATTAATATTTTCTGCTAATATGTGGGTTTCATTTTTTAATAGTTGTTCAATTTGAAAAGAATACACCTCCATGCTGTTAAGAAGAATTTTCTTAGAATATAAATATATTAATAATGGACTTGCATTTTTCTCCTCATGGCTGCCTTGGTTTAATTCACACTTTATCATCAAGAAGTGGTTCAGAGGAAGACAGATTAGAGAAGTAGAAGATGGAAATTTAAGAAAGGAAAATAAGAATCCACCCTTGGAGCAGGGATTCTTTCCAGATACTGCTGACACCCTACAGTAAATTATTAGTCCCAGATAAAGTACATTTGAATCTCAGGATTCCACCCTCATTAGGGAAGTGAGTCCATAGCAAAAAGTAGTCACATCCTGCTCCCCACCCCCTACCTTCCTGCACTGAGCAAAGAGTATGACTGCTTCTAGGCTCCAGATTCTTTTCATAAGTCTCTCCATACTTTCCGACTCTGCCGAAGGAGTCTAAACCAATGTAAACTCTTTCACTTCCTAAGACAGTTTTATTGTTCTCATTTTGCATAAGGGATTTGTTCCTGTCATCCTTCTACTCAACTACCACAGCCATGTTGTCATGGTCATCAATATATTGTCATTCATAAGAGGGTTGCATGATACGGTTTACAGAATCTGACTTGATCATACACATTCTATATTTTACCAGAACAGAATATACTGGTGACTCATTTCACTTTAGTGTGTATTGTGTGTACATTGAGCTACATATTCATAATCATCATGCAGGATGAAAAGTTTATGAAAATAGTCATTACAGAAATTAGTCATCTGTTTACTTAATACTTGGTATTCTTATGCAATCTATCCGTACAACTTATAATTGTGATACTGAGAGTATTAAGGAACATTTATGGGACTGTGATAAAGTCAACAATATTATATAACCCATGCTAAAAGTAAATGCTAACAGCTGTAACAGAAATTTCTTATCACAAGAATAGAATTTCTTGCAACTATGTCAGTGGGATGAGTCAATCATTTAGTCAAGATACTATCCAGAGGAAGGCAACTTACTTCCAGCAATGCTAAAAGGTCAGAATTATTAATCCTCCAATGAAGTATTGTATGTTTCCTTCCCAGAATCCCTACCCCTAATGTATTTTTTTCTTTTATCTCTTTTCTAAACATGCCTTATTTAAAACTTTGGGCTTGCACAGGCAAAACGAGTCTTGATAAAATCTAGTATTCTTTCTAATTCTTTATTAAGTTGTTTTCTGAATCTGAACACCAAATTGTTTATAGAATAAAATTAATTTTCAGTATAAAGGTCTTCTAAAAAATAATTAAAGGCCTATTGTGGCCTAAAAAGAAAAAAAATGTGAGGGGTATAGTAGATATTCTCCCTAACTATACTTAAGATATTTGATGGAAATAATTTTCAAGGTTGTTCTTTGGGGGTAGTCATTAAATGAATGATAATTTTTTAGGGTGCAAAAGACTGTATTATCTGATTCATATCTCTTTGTTAAATATCCATAAACCATCAGTGATGATAAATACTTTATGATCAACACTCCTGAAATTTGTGTTGTAACATGGAATATATTTTATACTATACATTCATCTATAATGTTAGAGATTCTGATTTTAATGGGCTTCTATTGAAACCAATAGTGAAAATCATTGATAAGAAAAGATATTATTATGGTTAGCCTGACAGATACAGTGTCATTTGTTAGTGACACTGGATGTCTGCCAAATAAGAATATTTGAAATATATAGTAAGAGAATTAAGAAAATGGGTGATACAAAATTATATTATACTATATTATATAATAAAGAATCATAGATAGAACTAAAGAAACATAAATTGAATAAGAAATCATGCTTGCATCTAGGTTTCTTAAAATCTGAATCAGTTTAAAAGTTAATTTACGAAGGAAATAACATATGATCTTAAAAAATTTACTTAAAGGAATTTTATGGAGTACATTGGGCACAGCATCTGATTTATTGCTCCTTTTTTTCTTTTCCTGAGACAGCTTCTCACTGTGCATCCTGACAAGGCTGACCATTGATTTATAGCAATTCTCCTTCCTCAGTCTTCCATGGGGTAAAGTTCCAGGCATGTACCACAGTACAAGGCTTAAAACTGCAATTACTTCCTCAAGGTTTTTTTTTTTTACCATGAGAACAAACCCAGGTTGTGGATATGAACATTTTGTGTTTGTGTGTGTGTGCGCCTGTGTGTGTATGTGTTTGTGCTTTAATTTTGTAATATATTTTTATTAAAATACAATTATAACACTGTCTCCAACACTTTCTCCAAGAAAGACAAATATCATGTGTTCTCTCTTTGTTCTTTCTTATGTGAGTTTCTTATCCCAAATCTTCAACTGGGAGTATAAAGCATATAGTAATCAAAGGATCCAGGAAAATATAGTTATTTTTATATGAAACGTGATGTAGGAATGGAATAGTATCATACATGTGATATGTAGAGGAAATGGAAGAACCGGGAGAGGAAAGGAAGGTCATGTATGTCATATTTGATATATACCTATATCTCATATATATATATATAAAGGATTGACGTATTTATAAAATATATATATATATATAATTCCTAGCTATATAAAATAAATACAATTTGGTAAGCCTGTATAATTTTACTTGTATGTACTAGTGTGATGAATGGCCTGAATGCCTCCTCCCAGAGGACAATTTTCTATGATACCAGAAGGTACTATCCAAGCTGATACAGATGAGAAGCTAACATCAGTTTTATTAACTTTTGACTCTGATAAACTGCAACAATAAATAGCATGAAATGATAACCAAAAAGTTGCAATAGCAGAATACGTAGTTTGAGGCATTTGACTTAAGACCTGTTCAACAAGAAGGAAGCCATATCTGATACTTGTAAAGAAACAATCCAGGTTTGATGAATTCATGAGTTTAGGGGAGAACCTATAATTGTAAAACAGCATAATTCCAAATTACATTCTAAATATTTGTCCTTATACCCAGAGATGAATGTAGCACTCACCCTTCATCAAGGAAACTTCTCTTTGTAACTGACAATGACCATTACAGAAAACTATAACCAATTAAAATGCAGAGTTGGGGAGCTGAGTCTCACTCAAGTAATGTATCTACAGTATGACTCCTGTATCTAAGATGAAGGAATCAATACAGAAGATGAGAGGAAGGATTGTAAGAGCCAGAGAATCATGTACTTCTTACCTAAATTTAAAATGCAGATTTTTAGGTAATGTTATGAACTGAATTGTTAACATGATCAAAGTGCACTTGTTGAAGTCAGAGCCCAAATTTCCACATCTGATGCTGTAAAACAATCCCACACCAGTTCAGAATTAGGGTAATAAAAGGGTTATTTATTTAAGGGGGAAAACTTACAGATCACCGTCCTAAACAATAGTCTTCTAAGTGTAAACAGGAACAGAGTCTAGCAGGCAGTACGGGAGCAAGAGAGCAGGCGCACGGTTCCTCTGCTTTTTAAACTATAAGAGACGTTATGTTGCCCAAGTGGGCTGGTACTTAAAGGCTATTGGCTGAAGGAGCAGAATGTTCTCCCACAACAACTTCCCTTTTTGTTTAAATAAGAGAGTTCAAAACCCAATGCAAACCTACAAACACTAGGAACAGATATCAAGTATAATTAGAATTACAACCAGCATGAACAATATTAAGCAAGAAACATATGCTAAATGTTTTAATAATTATTCTATTCTATGAAGTCTAAGTCTTGTATAGGAAATGGCTTGGCTAGATCATAAGAGTACAGTAACTATGACTATCTAATCTTCAACCCCATTGAAGGCCTTAGAAGGAAAATAATATTACTTGAGCAGGCAAGAAGTACAATCAAGTAGCTTCCAAAGCAAGCAATATGTGATGGAGACAATTAGATACCTGAGCAATCACCCAAAGTCTCATTGTGCAACGTTGAAGCAACCAACTTTGGCTAAGGCCTAGTGTAACTGACAGAACATATTCAGAGGCAGGAAATTTTTCAAAACCCTTTTACCCTGTCTTGGCAAGATTTGATAGTCCTGCTCATCCATTTCCGGATACTATGTAACTTGTCAGTGGCTGAGGCATTGTCAGTTCCTTGCGCAAAGACCAGTTTTGTCAAGAAGAAAACAATCTCAAAGTGGAGTGTCTTCAGGACTCAACATTCTCTCAGGAATAGATTGGTGTTGTCAGAAGCAATCATGTCTCATGTCAACAGAACCCTAAATTATTTAAATGCCAAGTTCCACAGATCCTTGAAGAGGTTGAAGAATACCTATCTAGACAGAATACAACCTCTATGTATCTAAAGAACCAAAGTGATCTGATTGTATGTGCAACAAACATGAACAACTATTGACCTATAAGAATAATATTAATCTGTAAAAAATGTGCAACAAATGAGGACAATGACCTCAAAATGGAAACAATCTATAAGTATCTTGATCAGAGGTAGGAGTAATATATAATGCAATATGAAAATATACTCTAAAAGTTGTATCAATATACAAAATGTCCTAAACCGAGGTAGAGTAGGCACACAGTTTCTGCTGCATTTCAAACTATAAGAGACAATGCCCAAGTGGGCTGGTATTTTAAAGGTTATTGGCTGAAGGAGCAGAATGTGCTCCCACAGTACACATTGTTACTCTGCTGAGCAGACATTTAAAGACTCAGTTAAAGTTAGATTATGGGGTTGGGTCATAGTGCAATGTGAGTTCATCTTCATAAGGGAAGAGGATGCAGAGAAGCCTCTGGCAGAAACTCAGAGTAGTGCATGTGTAGACATGGTGAGAGGTGGCCATCTGCATGTAAAGGAGAGACTCCTCTGGAGAGCCAAACCCTCTCCTACTCTGATCTCAGGCATCTGCCTTCCAAACTCCTGGAAAACCCACTTCTGCTGTGCAAGTTTCTCAGTCTGTATTTTGTTATGGCAGCCAGAGTATACCAATATAGGTGCTCCTAAGTGTAGAAAACTCCAGAATTAAATATTGAACTTCGTTTCCCATTTAACATCCTAATTAATCATTTTTTTGAATATGCCAAAATGGGAATACTGCAAAATTTTGATATATACCTTATTAAGTAAAACAAAAAATAAGAATATGGATTTCTGCCTTAGAATGAACAGATGGGGCAGATGAACCAAGAAAGTATTTGCCATTAAGGTAAATTACCTTATTCAAGTAGGCTGTTAAATTCAATAGGATGATTATTCAGAAAGCCCATTAAACTCCCCCCTACATAAATTTAAACTTTCCTTTCTTTCCCAGCCATATTTACCGCCTGTTTGTTATGACTCCAGACATTAAGCAACATGATGGAAAAGTTAGCAAGTCACCGATGAAATTAGCTGACATGCTGCTAAACTAATCATTTCAGTGTTTCCTCTGTAATATTTACTAGCATCTTATTTAATCCTAGAATTAATTTATATAGTCATTATTTTTAAAGAAGGAGTTTTAATTATGGGTGTCTATGTGGGTGTGTATGCATATGAGTTCAGATGCTGATGGAGACCCAAATAGGATATTGGATCCCCTGGAGTGACAATTACGGGCAAGAGCAACCTGATATGGGTACAGAGGGCTGAACTTAGGGCACCGAAAGAGCCAGACTCTCTCCTAATGTTAACCAATGCTCCATTACAATATTCACTACATATATAGCATTTTCACACACAACAAAATGGTCACTGAATATTTATTCATATTATCAGAAACAAAGGAAGATTTCTTATATCAAAGCATCCCATAATAGTTTCAGTTTGAAAGATAGGTGAGTGAGCAACAGGAAACAATTCTTTAAAACAATATGTTAGATATGTTATAGAGGTTACAACCTAGTGGTCAATTCTGATAGGATGGGGCAATGGGTTATTATAAATTTGACTTGAAAATTAGCTAGGATATCTAAAAATTCACTTCTGTGTTTGGAACAAGACAACTTGAATCAAGAATGAATACTTAAATATAGTCCCAGAAATGGAACTAGCTATTAGTCGAATACTGGCAATGGCTTGAACAGTGCAATTCGGATCTGGAAGCCCTCTCTGCAGACAAATCTGCCTCAGCAGATGTTGTTTTAGGGAAAATGAGATTTGTTTCTTGATCAATGGCAAAAAAAAAAAAATTCACAGTTACTATTAGAAGGTTTCATGGGAAAGTGACCAGAAGATGAAAAACAATGATTGATAAAAAAAAATTCACTCAGCTTGTTTACAAACTCACAGCAATGCTGACTTAATATATAAATAGTAAATAGGCTAAGTTTGGTGTCACATTGGACAGGATATATAGCTTTTTCTGTTGGTGGTATTGATATACTTTTTTTCTTAAATAATCAGTGAGATAAGTAGCTATGTGATGAGTAAATGTTACAGTTCCGGCGTGGAGAAATGGATCTGTGGTTAAGAGCACTGGTTGTTCTTGCAGGGTATTACAGTTTTTTTCCAGCACTAAATGGTGACTCACAAATGTTGTAAGACTTCCAGACCTGGGAACCCAGTGTCCTCTCTGGTCTCTGAAAGCACTCCATAAACATAGTGCGCGCGCGCACACACACACACACACACACACACACACACACTGTCTTAGTTAGGGTTTCCAGTGCTGGGAAGAGACAGCATGACCAAGACAGGCTTGTAAAGGAAAACGCTTAATTGTGGCTTACAGTTCAAAGGGTTAGTTCATTATTGTCTTGGTAGGAAGAACAGTGGTATACAGGCAGACATGGTCCTGGAGAGGTAGCTGAGAGTTCTACTTACAGCTTTCCAGCAGCAGGAAGAGAATGTGAGGAACTGGACTGGCTTGAACATCCAAAACCTCAAAGCCACCCTCACTTTCTGCAACAAGATCACACTTATTTTAACAAGGCCATCCCCCATAATAGTGCCACTCTCTATGGGCCTATATGATCCCTTTTATTAAAACTACCACAATGCATATATCTAAATATGCAAAATACAAAATAATAATAAAAATAAAAAGTCTAAAGATATTAAGTATGTCCAGATGTGAATAATTTCATAAACTATTACTTGCCTTGGTATCATAATTTCTTCTAATAATAAAGATATGTTAATAATTTCATTATTAGCTATTAACTATTATTATTAATTATTAACTTGTTAGAAGAAATTATGATTTCTTCTAATAAGAAAGATATGCTTTTTTTCAAAGCATACCTATCACATTGAAAATTTCACTTGATACTTTATATTAACTTTTTTTAAACTAATGAAATTTTCATAGTTTCCTAGTTTCCAAGTCAGTAAACAAAATAAAAAGTAATTAATTTTATTCTTTTCCTTATACTTAGGGAATCTTAATTGCATAGCCTTTAATTTTGTTTATATTATGTCTTTTAGAGGATTTGCATATGTGTAACCCCAAGACTATTATGATTATTGACATATAGCATATAAATGAAACAAATGAACAGAAGGAGTAACTCTCTCTCTCTCACACACACACACACGTACATACACACATAGAGAAACACTGATGATTCTTATAAATCTTAATTTTGAGAAAAAGAGGAAAGTCATAAAAGATCAGAAACAACCTCCTGAACAATACATCATCTAGTGTTCAATAGTTCAATGTATTTGTAGCAGAAGTCTTACAAATTACTCTACAGCCTGTCTGTATTTTCTTGGAAAATACACCTGGTTTATATACACAAATGCTCTTCTGGGAAATATGGCACATCAGAATGTTATTTAATTGTATATTAATTGTTTTTCCTATATACATAAAAAACATGGCTATCCAGGCTGACCCCAAGTTTCAGATTCAAGTAAATCAGCTATCACTGCTGAATGCCTAACCCACCTAAGTACCTCGAAATTAAAGGCAAAAACCTTCATTCCCAACTCCATCCACCTATTGAATTGTCTAACCATCTTGCTATTTCTCATATTCTGGAGCATCACATTTACTCATTTTTAGACAAGTAATGTTTCATGTTTTGTTTTGTTTTAATTCTTCAGTCTTGAGTATGACCCTTGTCTCATGTGCAAAGATCATTTTTCTCAAATGTAAGGGAACATGTATTTATTAATGTCTCTCTGTTCTACTTATGTTTTTTGTACCCATCCTATGTCAGTTAAATGATTAATATCTATTACAATGCATTAGAGGATCTTGTTTAGAGTTGCTGAATTGCATCCAAACACACATCTGCATAATATGGCTTGTTAAATACAATTATGGCTAAGTTGCTCTCTGCTGTACCATTTCTCTCTAGTCATGGTATAGAACCATCAAGAGAGAAGTCACCTTTTTACAATGCTAATACATACTAAACCGTCTATTTTTAAGTCTTGCTTCCAAAAATATAGGATTCACAGAATTTTTAATATAAATTTTTTACTTCTTAGAATTTCATATATGTATACAATAAAAAGATAATATATTCTCCCCTATTTCCATTTCAACTCCTTCTGTACCTCCTTCAAAGCGCCCCTTCTTAAAGTCTGTCTTTTTATTTTCTTTTTGTTACAATTCACTAAGTACAGCTGATGTTGCATGGATGTGCGTGGCTGTGAGCCATCCACTGGAGCATGAGAAGCCCTCCTGGAGACCATGAGCACGGGAAAATCTTTTTAATATTTTTTCTTGGAAAATTTCACGTCTAAGTGCTGCATTTACATAATACCTACCCCCTCTTCATTTCTTCTATTCTGCCTGTGTTTTATCACTTCCCCATAAATCTGTTTTTAATGCTGATACCATGCAGTTTTTATGACTATAGCTCTGTAACACAGCATGATATCAGGAGCAGTGACACCTCCAGCAGTTTTTTTTTTTATTTTTTGGAATTATTTTAGCTACCCTTTTTTGTTGTGGTTGTTGCTATTGTTGTTCATGTTTTTGCACATTACGTTGAGTGTTGTACTTTCAAGTTATGAAAAGAATTTTGCTTAAATATATAGGGTGATTACATTAAACCTGCAGATTGCTTTTGGTGTATTTGTCATTTGTATTTAGAAGGGATACTGATGTTTTTGAGTCATATTCGGTCACTTTGCTGAAAATGTTTATCAGCTAAAGGAGTTCTCTAGGACAAATTTTAGTGCCATATATGTCTACTGTCGTATCATCTGCAAATAATTATTATGTTTTCTTCTTCCTTTCTGTTTTGTTTCCCCTTGAACTCCTTCAGTTGTCATACTTCTCTAGTTAAAACCTCAACAACAATATTGAATAGGTATGGAGAGAGTGGACAACCTTGTCTAGTTTCTGATTTTGTGGAATTGCTTTGAGTTTCTCTCCATTTAATTTGATGTTGGCTGTCAGCTTAATGTAAATTGCCTTTATTATGTGTAGATTTGTCTATTGTATTCCTCATCTATCCCCAGCACTTTTATAGTAAAGGGGTGTTGGATTTTATCAAAGGTTTTTTCAGCATCCAATGAGATGATCGTGTGTGGGTTTTTTTCTTTCAATGTATTTATAAGGTACATTATATTTACTGATTTTCATATATTGAACCATCACTGCATCCCCAAATGAAGTTTATTTGATCATGGTTAATGATCTTTTTTGATGTGTTCTTGAATTTGGTTTACAAGTAATTTATTGAGCATTTTTGTTCTACGTATGTAGGGATATTTGTAATACTCTTTATTAGTAGAGTCTTTATGCAGTTTGAGTATCAGGTCAACTGTGGCCTTATAAAATGAGTGGTGCAATGTATCTTATGTTTCTATTGTCAAATAATTTGAGGAGTATTGGAGTTAACTCTTCTTTGAAACTCTGTTAGAATTAGGCACTGAAACTGATCCTAGAATACATACATTTATGTATGTATGTATGTATTTGGTTGGGAGACTTATTGATTGCTTCTCTTCCACAAAAGATATTAACCTACTTAAATTGCTTATCTAATCTTGATTTAGCTTTGGTAAGTGGCATCTATCACAACCCCCCAAAAAATTATTTTTTCTTTTATTTTTCCAAGTTTGATGTAGAATGGGTTTCAAAAGCATGCCTTTATGATTTTATTAATTTTTTACATTTTATCTGTCTTTTAGTTATTTGGATAAGTGTTTGTCTAGCTTGTTTATTTCATCAAGGAATCAACTCTCTATTTCATTGGTTCTTTGTATTGCTCTCTTCGTTTCTATTTTATTGATTTTGTCCTCCAGTTTGTTAATTTCTTGCTCCTCTTGGTTGTGTTTACTTCTTTTCATTCTTGAGCTTTTAGGTTGACTGTTAGGTTGCTAGTATAAGCCTCTCCAGTTTGTATTTTTAATCTAGGCACTTAATGTTATGACCATTTTTCTTAGAATCATTTTAATTGTGTCCAATAATATTAAGTATGCTATATATTAAATTTTTCTAAAATCTAGATATTCTTTAACGTCTTTGTTTCTGTCTTAACACATTTTTAATTGAGTAGAGAGTTGTTCAGTTTCCACGAGTTTCTAAGTTTTCAGTTATTCCTGTTGTTTTTGAAATCCTGTTTTAAATCATGGTAGTCTGATAAGATGCAGGTCTTATTTCAATTTTCTGGTGTCTGTTGAGAAATGCTTTGTGTCTGAGTATGTGTTTAATTTTGGAGAAAGTTGTATGAGGTGATGAGGAGAAGGTATATTCTTTTATGTTTGGTGGAATGTTCCATAAACATCTGTTAGGTACATATGGCTAATAATTTCAGTTAGTTTGAGCATTTCTCTGTTTAGTTATTGTCTGGAAATCTGTTTATTGACAATAGTGAGGTATTAAATTTTCCTGGTCAGTGTGTAATTTCATGTGTGCAGTTAACCTCCATGGTTTGGATTTGTTCTTATGGCACATTCTATAAGACTGACTATGTAGGTAGATGTTGTTTAAATTGACTTTCTCATGGACTTGCTTATTTTCCCCAATTATGATGATTTAAAATTTTTCTTGGAATAATAATGTGGAATAGCATACCGGGCCTCTTAGAGCTTGCAGCATATCTATTCAAGCCCTTCTGCTTTTATTGTCTCCATTGATAAGTCAGGTTTAATTATAATGCACCTGTCTTTGTATGTTAGTTGTTCTTTTTCCTTTGCAGCTTTTTAATGTTCTTTCTTTATTTTGTGTGTTTAGTGTTTTGTTTATTATGTGAGATGGGGTATTTCTTTTCTGGTCTAATCTATTTTGTGTTCTGTCAGCTTTTTGTTGCCTCTACAGGCATGCCCTTATTTGGGTTAGGAAAATTTTCTTCTATGATTTTGTCGAAAGTATTTTCTGGGTTTTTAAGCTGTTACTGTAATAAAAAAAAAATAGAGGCCGAAGCAGAAACAGAAGAAGAAGAGTTATAAAGTGGGTACTTTTCCAGCCCTGCCAAGTTATGCCCCTAAACAAACATGCTATGTACAGCAGTTATCGCAAGCAGTATTGGGGAAGTTGGAAGGGAGAGAGCAAAAAAGCAAAATGTGGTTTCAGAATGGGGACATGAGAGAGGCGTGTAGACAGACCAATACACAGAGAGAGCAGGGAAAAGGCAAGACACGAGAAAGACAGCTAAGGAAGCAAGAAAGGTAAGAGAAGAGCTAGAGGCAAAAGAGCTCAGCTGAGCCTAGAGGGCACATTTAAGGGATGCACTTGTGGCGTAGCTGGCAGTGGAAAGGCACCTGGGAGGACATAATGATCTAAGTGCTCCAGAGGCAGAGACAGGCTGCTGCTGAGGCAGGAACTAACAGGCAGCCTTCTCTTTCCTCTATTCCTACTATTCTTAGATTTAGTCTTTTCACAGTATTCCATATTTCCTCGATATTTTGTGTTAGGAAGTTTTGAGAATTAACATTTTCTTTCACCTATATATACATTTCTTCATCTCGTCATCAATGTCTGACGTTCTCTCTTCCAATTTTTGTATTTTGCTGGTGAGGTTTGGCTCTTTAGATCCTGTTTGTACTCTTAACTTTTTTATCTCCAGGATTCTCTCAATGTGTGTTTTCTTTATTGCTTCTACTTTCATTTTCAGATCTTGAGCAGTTTTGTTTCTTTCAATTGTTTGTTTTTTTCTTGACTTTGTTAAAGTGATTAATTCATTTTTTTTCAAATTTTTTGTGTCTACTTTGCTTTTTTAAGAGATGTATTTATTTTCTCTTTAAGGTCTCTGTGATCTTCATACACCTGGTTTTAAGATCTTTATCTTGTGCTTGAGCAATGTTGGACTATTCAGGACCTGCTGTGCTGTGACACGGGTGCTCTGCCCTAAGGCTGATATTCTGCCCTGACCTTTGTTGATTGTCTTCTTACACTGGCACTAGAGCATCTGATTTGGGGTGGTTATAGTTCTAGGTGATTCTTTTTGGATTTGTCTTTGACAGGTGGGAGTTTTGCTTTTTGATATCTGTTTCCTCTCTGGGTTTTCAGAGAGTGTTTTGTCTTAGTATTGCCTGTTTTACTGGCCTGCTTTGCTAGTATGTTTACAGGGAATGTTTCCTGGTGACTGAGGGAGACAGACACACTGAAACTTTTCCCAATAAGCCATAGCTTCGTGGTGATACACAGATTATAAGAAATGGGTTAAATTAAGATGCAAGAGTTAGCCAATAAGAAACTAAAGTTAATGGGCCAAGCAGTGATTTAAATAATGTCGTTTCTGTGTGATTATTTAGGGGCTGAGCAGTTGGGAACCAACAAGTGGCTTCCTGCAACAAAATTATTTTAAATTACTTGTATCTCTAGTATTTGGTGAAACTCTTCAATAATTTGTGAAAATTTCTGTTTCTGGCATTCTGTCTTTTAGGAATCATTTTAAAGCACTGATTTTATTTTAGTTTGTTTAATTTATATTTTGTTATAATGTTTTAAGACTTACAACTTATTCAGTTATATTTTTACACATAAATATAGTCTATGTTTTATGTTTCAAAATTGATTTGTCACAGTTGCTTATGGTAACTTTTTTTTCATTTGCTTCAATCTATAACTCTAGTATTCTCTCTTCTTTATCTTCAGTACTTTCTGAATGTTAATGTACTTTCAGTCCTCTGGTTGTCTGCATATGCTTCTTTTGCTCCTCTCTTGTATCTTACCTCAGCTAAATAGCTTGAGAGAGACACAGACACACACATACACACAGAGACAGAGAGACAGAGAGAAAGAGAAAGATTATTCTTTTTTTCATTTTAGTAAGTTATGTGGTTCCAATTCTAAAATTTGTTGACACAGTCACTATCTTCTTAGATATTCATTTCTTAAATCATATAAAAATTTAAAAACTCACAATGTTCATAAGTATGTATTATTAAAGTTGTATATTTAATTATCTGAATAATATATTTAAAATAGCTTCATTTTCTTTTGTTGTTTCAAACCTATAACGTTATATGTTCCCCCTTCTAAGATCTTCAATTCTGCCACAAATATCTTAGAAAAATAGAGGAGAGTGAGATATTGTAAGATGAACCAATGTTTAAAACATTTAATCAGTCTGCTTGCCTATTTTGGTTTTGTACTGTTTTACATAGTTCTTATTCTTTTGCTTTATAACCATGGAGGCCTTTGTCTATATTCTGCTAAGTGTCTGGACTAATATAAGAGTGATGCTACTTTTCTCTCACTTATTTGTTTGTAAATGTTTTTCTGCTCAGAGGTGAAATGACTTTAGATTGCTTAGCTAGCGGGTGAGTTTATGGATCGCTTTCCCGGTGTGATATGGTACTCAAGAGTTTATTTCTGGCTCCCTATTAGAGTGACCAATAAAACTTTATGTACTAACTTTCTAGGGAGAGTTCCTCCTTATAGACTCATCGAGTCTGGATGAGTGAGGGCTGTTGCTTCTGTCTTTATGCCCCATGAGGCTGAGTAAACAAAACTAGACACTTAACAAATGCTGTCAGGGTAAAAGAGCCTTCAGGAATACAATTACCTTCTGGGATCCCTGCCAGTACTTCATTCCAGGTGATGGGGAGGAAATAAAACAGCAGCACTCAGTGCTTTCCCTGATTTTAGCCCCTCTTTACACTATTGAGTACCTAAATTCTCAACAGTTTCTTCTAGGTTTGATAGTTGCTTTAATTGACTAATAAAACAATCTAATAGTTCTGTACTCTCTCTCTAACTCAGGTGCATTTCTGGAAAACCAGCACTAGAAAGAAAATATCTGAATAACACACAAAAGAGCTAAACCTAAAGGTCTCACAAGGCATCTTTGGGAGGTGGTAGCAGGCACCCTGGAGAGATCTCCAGTGAAGCTAGCAAACACTTGGTAATAGTATGAAGGTCCCAAGATGTTCCTTACAAGTAATTCTTCAGAAGTGATAGCGGAGACCATTGGCACTTCATTGCCCATGGGACCTTTGAAGTACCTGTAGAAAAAATATATTGTGCTTGATGGCAGCTGGATGGTTTTTTTTTTTAATACACATGTAATTCCTAGGGGAGAACACTGATCTCTCTTGTTAGTAGTTTTCCAGCTCAGCATCTGGTGGACTCTATCAGAGATATAACATAGCACTTTGCCATAAGATAGGGACCAATTCCCTAGACACTGCTTAAATCATCCATGAGAGGTAACAGTAGAAGCCAAAAGTCCCTGTACTAAGTTGCTTATGATAGTAGTTAAACATTCTGAAGATAAATAGGTTTTATGTGAGTTTAAGTAAACTTGGTCCAAATCATAAAAATAAGAAATATCAAAATCTACCAAGGTATAAATACATGCAGAGTGCACAAGAATTGCTTGAACGCTTCCTGAGATTTTAAAACAATTTTTCTTGTCCTAACTAGATGTTAAGATACCTAGACTAATTGTAAATATTTTGATCTGAGTACCTTTTCATGACTTTAAAAAGATTTCTGTAGGTCCTTTTGTTTTGGGCTATTCTGCTGTTGTGATAGCAACAATGAAGTCCCAAGTATGTAACAACAGCTCAAATCATTATTTTCTAACATTTCAATGTTGCTTACAGCAATTACAAAACATTATGAATTATGAACAACACCTAATGAAGAGATGTAAGATCGTCAGGAGATGGAGTTGGCAGACATGATTAAGGTTTGAAGAACAAATTAAATTCCAGAGATTTTAGTTAATATGAAAGTGAATTATTTCTCCTCTGTATTTATCTGCCTCATCTCTTCCTAACTAGAGCTCTTCAGGTTCTCATTCCCCTAATCAAATCACTTCTGCCTTGTTATTTCCTTTTGTATTGCTCCCCAAGCCCAACTCCAGAAATGGTTACTTTTTTACTACCTTGTTTATGCATCTACTCCAAGATATGCACTCACATCTGACGATTCCAAGAATGGAGCTTCCAACTATAAAGATCATGTGACAATCACATACCATGATATCCACAGATAAGTATATTTTAGTTTTCATCAAGTAAACATCTCTTTGCAAATAATGGAGACCATTACAGAAAACCAAAACCAAGTAAAACACAAAAATGTGGAACTCAGTTCCAATGGACATATCTACAAAACAACTATAGCACCAAGGCTCAGAGAGTATTCTGGAAGAGGAGGCCCAAAGATTGTTTGTAAAAGGAGAGTTTTGAGGAGCTTGTTTTGAGACTGCCTCTACTATTAATTTCTGAAGCTGAATTCATAAAATGCCTACATGACTATTTAAGCATGAGCTGAACAAAGACTCAGCAACAGAAATGCTAAAATTGATTGAGGAAAGTTTGTGCTTCACCAACCCTATCCAAAGAAATCTAGGCAAATAAGGAATGCTGAAAGCAAAATAATCTTCTCTAGGGAGGAGGGCACCATGGAGAAGAGACCTGATAGCAGATATCTCTGAAAACAAACAAGTTACATATAAATAACATTATACAAACTGAGTGTTTTGCATTTATGTATTTGGAAATATGTATATAGGTACATGAACTTACATACATGTAACAAAATTTAATGAAAAGAGGGGCCCTGAATTTGAAGAGACTGGGGAGCATTGAAAGATTTGAAAAAAGGGAAGGGAGAGTTGATTATAATCTCAAAAAATATAGAAAAAATAAAAACACACACAAATCCACATTTATAAGTAAATTCTCCCAGTATGATTACAAACACATGTTCCTATAGATTACAAAGTTTCATCAAGAGTTTGTATCTCCCTTCTTATTTTATTAAGATTTTTTATTTATTTAAGTGAATTTATTTATTTATTGAGGTAAATGAATGTCTCTGCTCACATGTTAGATGTGAGCAATGTGCAGTGTCTGCTGCCAATAGAGGTAGGAAGAGGGTATCTGATCCCCTGAACCTGTAGTCCTGGCAGTTTGAATGATAATGATTCCTCTAGTCTCATATATTTGAGTGCTTAATCACCAGTTAATGGAAATGTTTGATAAAGATTAGGTCTAGCCTAGTTGGAGTAGATGTGGCCATGTTGAAAGCTGTGTCTCTAGGAGGGTAGGCTTTGAGGCTTCAAAGAGACACAAATCCAGTGTCTCTTTCTCTCAGTCAGCAACTTGCTGATCAGATATGAACTCTCAGGTACCATGCCTGTTTGCCTGCTACCATACTCCCCACCATGATGATCATGGACTAACCCTCTAAAACTGAAAGCACGCCCCCAAGTAAATGTTTGCTCATGGTGTCTCATTACAGTAATATAACAGTAATTAAACTAGAGTTCTGGGTGGCCATGAGCCATCACCAGCTGGGAAGAATTGAACCTAGGTCTTCTTTAAGAACAAAAAGTACTCTTAACCACTGATTCATCTCTCGTCTATTTTATCCTGGCTTAATACACTGTTTGTTTTTAAATCTGCAGAGAGAAATCCATACTTCCTATTTTCTCTAACAGATGACCCTTCTTTTCCTATTTGAATCATCAGAACAAATTCAGAGATGCTTAAACAATTGTACATGTAAGCCACTGAACAATAAATGAAATTATTGTGCTGTCACCACTCACATTAAATTTTGCTAATAAATTCTTAGTTTATTCATTCAGATATACACACATATGGAGCAGTAAGAAAAGGCTAGGTGTGGTGTAAGTCCTATCTGGGTTACTGTGTGTCGGCACCCATATAGTTTACACAATCTATATTCAGACACAAATGACAAATGCATTTCTAAAACCTCCAGAGTGTGGGTCTATTCCCTTCCTTAGAACACACAAGTCTAAAACAAGAAAATTTAATAAGCATTTAAAACATTTCGGCAGTAGATGTCAATCATCACCATCCAAGGCAGTCTCCTCATGGAAACTCACCGAACAGTACAAGCAGGAAATCAGGTAGGTGATTTTCACTTCTCTTCCCATCCTCCAATCACAATTCCCCAACCTTATTGCCAGCTCAATATCAGACCACATGCTCAGACCTCTTCTTCCTCTGGGTCCCATTCTGAAGGACTAAACAGAGGTTCTCCGATAAACTTCCTTCCTCATCCCAAACTTTTGTCTCACCTGACAACACTGGAGACAACACCAAATACACTCTCTACCTTGAAAACAGTTGATTACCACCAAAGAATCAGATCCTGATTGTAGATCCAGCTTTTCTGTTTCTGCTCTACCCATTTTGCCGAACCCATTTCTCCTGTTAGCATCCAATATTTAGAAACAAGTTCACTCTAGGATGGGCAATGGTCATATCTGGCAGAAAATCAAAAGCTCACCAATTAGGCAACTCACAGCCATCACAAACTTCTAAAATCCACAGAGGACGGCAGATACCAAGGAAAGAAAATTCATCTAACAAAGACAAAACTAGATATCAACATATAGAACTACAATCATTCTAAACCAAGATGTAGAGAAATCACCACAAAATACAATTGAACCAATGAGTGCAATATATCTTCTTGACAACTCAGCAGCCATACACATGTAGGCCCTAAGAAATGCAATGTTAGAAGTATCACCTTTCATGATAGCTACAAATAGCATAAAATATCTTGGGGTAACAGAAACCAAGGAAGTGCAAGATCTATTTCACAAGAACTTTAAGTCTTTGAAGAACGAAATTGAAGAGGACACCAGAAAATGGAAGGATCTCCCTTGCTCTTGGATTATATATTTATAATCAATAAAGAAAACCTAAACTGGGGTGAAACTGGATAAGGAAAATTTAGGAAAAATTTAGGAACAGGAACCTCAAAATAGAGATTTTCTTGTTTTAGACCTCTATATTCTAAGGATTGTTAAAGACAGGATAGAATAAATGGATATCTTGATAAAGAAAAATGTTAAATCTAAATATAACCAGGCACAAAACATCCAGGAAATCTGGCATACTATGAAAAGACAAAAAATAAGAATAATAGGAATAAAAGAAGGAGAAGTAGCCAAGGTCAAAAGCATGTAAAATATCTTCAACAAAATCAAAGAAGAAAAATTCCATAAGCAAAAGAGGAGATGCTTATCAAGGTACAGGAAATAACAGAACACCAAATAGACTGGAGGAGGAAAGAAGGTTCCACTCATCACATACTAATCAAAATACTAAACATACAAAACAAAGAAAGAATCATAAAAGCTGTAAGGGGAAAAGATTGAGTAGCATATAAAAAGCAAACCTATTAGAATAACACCTGACTTCTCAAAGAAGACACTAAAAGCCAGAAGTCCTGAACATATGTTCTGTTCTACAGAACCTAAGAGACCATAGAAGCCTACGCATGTAAATATATTCAGCAAACTTGTCAATCATAACAGATGGAGAAAATAAGATATATGATAAAACAAAATTTAAAGAATATCCATCTATGAATCCACCTTGCAGAAAGTACCAGCAGGAAAACTCCAACCCAAACTTGTTATTCATGACCAATAAAACATAAGGAATCTTAATTCAAAGAAGAGGAAACACACATTAACAAAAGTCAACAGTCATGATTCATTGATAGTACTCAAATTGGTCTCAAGTTATCAATAGAAAGACACAGGCTAACATAATGGTTCCACTAACAGACTCCGACCTTCTACTTCTTCCAAGAAACAGACCTTAACATTCATATATCACCACAGAGTAAAGTTATGAAAAAAGGTATTCCAATCAAAAAGACACAAGAAACAAATGAATGTAACATTTTTTATATCTGACAAAACAGACTATAAACCAAAACGAATCAAAAAAGATATGGAAGAGCAATGTGTTATATTCTTATCAAAGGATAAATTCTAGAAGATATTGAGATTCAAAATACCTATTAACAAAAACAAAGGCACCCAAGTTCATAAAATAAACATGACTACAGCTGATCCTCATTCAATGGCTGTGAGTGTCTTCAATATACAATTCTTGCCAAATGACAAGTCATCAAGACAAAATACCAAAGATATACAAGTGCTAATTGCATACATAAACTAAATAGACCAAACAGATAATATAGAACATTTCACCCAAACAAAAAAAGAATACATCTCCTTCTCAAAATCACATGGAAATATCTCCAGTATTTCCCACATATGTTGACAAAAAACAAGTCTTAACAGATGAAAAAAAAATTAAAGTGACACCGTCCATCCTGTCTGACCTCCATGGATAAAAGCTGAATATGAACAACAAAAGAAACAGCAGAAAGTATACAAATTCACAGAAACTAAACAATTTATACTAAGTGAAATATGAAACAAGACAGAATAAAAAGAAATGAAAGATTTTTAAAAATTGAATGAAAATGAATATATAATATTTCTAAACTTATGGAATACAAAAGAAGCTCATCTAAGAGGAAAGTTCATAGCAGTAAATGCCTACATAAAAAAGAAAAAATTAAAGAGATTGCACATTAGTAACGTAAATATACACCTAAATGCTCTAAAACAAAGGAAGAATCACACCCAAAAGGAGTAGATGGCAAGAAATAATCAAACTCAGGGATGATTTCAATAAATTACAAACAAACAACCAAGCCAACAAAATCCTGTACAAAGAATTAATGAAATAAAATGTTGATTGATGCGGGATTCCCCTCTGTATGTTGTGATTGCCATTAATGAATAAAGAAACTGCTTTGGACGTATAGCAGGGCAGAACAAATTTAGACAGGGAAAATTAAACTGAATGCTGGGAAGAAGAAGGTGGAGTCAGTGAGAAGCCATGCAGCCGCCACCAGAGACAGACATGCCAAAACTTTGCAGGTAAACCACAGTTATGTGGCAATAAATAGATTAATAGAAATGGGTTAATTTAATATGTAAGAGCTTGCTAAGAATATGCTATAGTGGTTGGCAAAGTAGTGGTTTAATTAACACAGTTTCTGTGTGGTTATTTCAGGAGTCTGGGTGGCCAGGAAATGAACAAACAGCCTCCTACTATAATTGGTTCTTTGGGAAATCAGTTAAATTAAATTAACAATTAAAAATGTGCTAATTTAATGGAAAGCAGAGAAACAAGACCCAAATTTACAAAATTGTAGATGACAAAGGGAATATCACAGCATTCATAAAAGAAATCCAGAAAATGGTAAGGAAATACTTTAGAAAAGCTATTCTCCAGGAAATTGCAAAATATAATAAAATGAGTAATTTCCTTGATATATACACCACCAAACAAAGTACAATCAAGATCAGATGTGCAAATTTTAAACAGACCTATAACTCACATTGAAATAGAACCATCTATTAAATCCCCCCCCCAAAAAAAATCTCTCAAGGAAAGGTGCAAAATTCTACCAGACTTCCAAAGAAAATTACTATCAATACTCCTCAAAGTAGTTAGAAAAATAGAAACAGAAAGAACTTGTCCAATTATTTTTACAAGGCCACAGTTACCCCAGACACACTACATGATGCTATAATAAAGGATGAGAATTACAGATGATTTTTTCTTATGAACATAGATGCAAAAATACTAAATAAAATTCTTACAAACTAAATTTAAGAATACATGAAAAGAGCATTCAACATGGTCATCTAGGCTTCATTCCAGAGATGTTAGAATAATTCAACATACATAATAGATAAATGTAATACAGTACATAAACAAAGTGAAAGACAAAAAAGCATGATTGTCTCAATATGCATTTAAAAGCCTTTGTTAAAATCCAGCACCCCTTCATGAAAAAAGTACTGAAGAGGTTTGGGATACAAGAGACATACCTAAACATAATAAAGGTAATATGCATGAAGCTGAAAAACAACTTCAAATTAAATGTATAGAAGCTCAAAGCAATTCCTCTATAATTGGGAACAAGACAAGGCTGTCATCTCTCTGCTTATCTATTCAATATAGTACTTGAATTTCTAGCTAGAGCAATAAGACAATGAAGGGATGATGTGGGAGGAGATTTATGCTGTGAATATGTTTTATTGCCATTGGTTAATAAAGAATCTGCTTTTGGTCAATGGATTAACAGAATATAGCCAAGATGGAAGAGATATATACAGAGAGAATAGGCAGAGTTAGGGAGAAGCCATGCAGCCGACAAAGGAAAAAGATGCCAACTGCCATCTGGAACCTTGTCAGTAGCTCATAAACCTCGTGGTAAAATATAAAATAGTAGAAATGGGCTGATTTAAGATGTAAGAGCTAGCTAAAAATACACTTAAGCTATTGGCTAAACAGTATTGCAATTAATACAGATTTCTGTGTTATTATTTTGGGAGTCTGGGAGCCAGGGAATTGAACAAAAGGAGATCAAGGGGATACAAACAGGAAGGGAAAAAGTTGAAATATCTGTATTTGCAATATATATATATATATAT
>LOEQ01000596.1:318080-329920 GCA_001685075.1 Bramus lutescens | reverse complement strand
GGTGGTGGTTTGGTTTTTAAAGCCAAGGGGGCCAGGCCGTACAGGTCTAGAGTCCCTGAACTCACTGTACTCCTAGATAGAAGGTTCAATATCATAAAGATCTCAACTCTTTCAAATAAATCTAGAAAGCCAAAGTCAACCAAAATCTCCGTGGAGTGATTGGGGTGATGTGAAAAGATGTTTTATAGAATTCAGAACTGCACAGAACTACAAATGGCTCAGAATCACAAACACTATTTTGAGGAAGGACAGCACGCAAGCGCCGGCCTTACAGATACCAAGATTATGAGATTACTATTGCATAAAACTACAATAAATAACATTAATTAACTAAAGGATATATAATCAAGGTTTTATTTTTTAAATAAAAATTTAAAATCATGATTTTATATATTTAGAAAGGTTGCAAAGAGTAAAGAGCATCCATATGCCCCTCGCCAAGTTTCTCCCTTAGTAAGGTACATTTGTGTCAATTAGGGAACTAATAATAAAAGTTATCATTTTTGCCATGCTTGGGTTGGAATCCAGAAGCTTGTGCATGCTAGGCACACGCTCAATCACTGACATATAGCTTCCAGAATAAACATTCTTGGGAAAGCAGAAACCCATGATAAGAACTGGAAGCCCAACCTGAGGGCTCGTGCCTGTAATACCACAGCTGAGGCAGGAAGATTGCCACAAGTTTGAAGTCAGCCTAGGCTACAGAGTGAGACTGTCAAAGAAAAAAAAAAACTGGTAGGAAAACAATAGCAGTAAAAAAATGTCAGGACATTGGAAAGTAGATGGGAAAAGTGGCAAACAGAATATGAATTAGTGGACCCAAGAAAGCAAGTTCCAAATAGGCAGTGAACTAAGCAGAGAGCAGCCAGCCCACCTTACACTGTACAACTCCAAAGACTCAGGAACTGGACAGAAAAGAGAAATCTCTTAGCAGTCTGCTAATAAAACTTTGGTATGGTAGCCCACACCTGCCTCCTGGCCTGCAGGAGGCTAATGTGTTTGGAGTTCCAGAGTAACATGAGAGGATATGATGAAGGAGGAGGAAGAGGAGAAGGGAGAAAGGAAGTGAGAAAAAGAAAGAGGGGAAGGTAAGAAGAAAAAAGAAAGGAAGGGTGGGAAGAGAAAGAAAGAAAAAAGAAAGAAAGAAAGTCTTTCTTTCTTTCTTTCTTTCTTTCTTTCTTTCTAAATGTGGGGTAGGATTATGTCTGTGTGAGAAAGTGAGAAACATTTCAGTGTCAGTGTCTGAGGCGGCCACCATGAATTTGTCCTTACTGGTGTCTGAGGCTGGTGGTATGAGCTCATCCTTTTGAGTGTTCTGTGGTTTTTAAGTCTGATGTGAGAGGAGGGCTGCAGGCCGTTTTCTTCCTTCAAAGGTAGTGATGGAAGCTAAGGTGAGGTAGACAAGCGAAGGCACCCATTAGGAGTTAGTGCAGCCTTGAGCTCGAGGAGTCGCTTGCCTTTGTTAGGCATTTGTATAAATACTCTAGCTGATTATAGGCACCATGTGGGCCCTCGGCTTAGGCAGAGGCTTGGGTGAGTAATAAAAGACGTCCAGTCCCCACTGAGTCCTCCTCTCAGTTCTTCCTTTGCTGTCTCTAAATAGCACCCCGCTGCTTTCCAGGCCATGGGCTTGCATAAGGCTGTTGGAGCAGTGAACGCCTACTGAAAACCAGGGAGGTGAGCGAGCCTGTGCACAGCACCACAGAAACTCTTAGCTTCCCAGCTCCTCCTGATTCTAGAGCGCTAGAAGCTAGGATGGCACCCTGCAAGAACAGAGCTGGAGTCTTGGGAAATTTAGATCAAGTTCAAGGGAAAGGATGGAAAATTTAAGTGGGTATACATTCCATCACATATAAATGATGCCCCAGTAAGTACATCATTTTTTCTTTTACATTTATGTGTGTGTGTGTGTGTGTGTGTGTGTGTGTGTGTGCGTGCATGCATGCCTATGGAGGTCAGAAAACCTTGAAGGAATTGGTTCTTTCTTTTTGCCATGTGGGTCTCCAGGCTTAGGCACCTTTTCCTGCAGAGCCAGACCAAAACCAGGTTTGTGGCTGTTTGTCTTTAGGAAAAGAACCCACAGGAAACTCAAATAATGGAAAGAAAAAAGAATCAGAAAAAAAGATAGTCATTGCTATTTTCAGAGATGTAGGGGAGAATATTATATCCATAAAACAAAACAAGATGGTACTTTTATAATGAATGTTCAATAGCTGGAGAAATGGCTTAGCAGTTAAGAACATTTGTTGATCTTCCAGAAGAACTGAGTTCAGTTGCCAGCACCCACATGGGGGAACTTACAACTGTCTGTAACTCCAGCTCCAGGGAATCTGATGCCCTCTTCTGGTTTCCTCAGGCACCTACACACACACACACACACACGCACGCACACACACACACACACACATGGCATTCACTTATATGCAACCAAGCAATAAGAACCAAAACCAAACCAAAAAAATAACCCTCAATAACATCAAATTTCTCAAATGGGAGGTAGAAAATAATCAAGATGTACCTACACACTTCCATGAGAAGATGAGCTTTCAATCAAGAATTCTACATTCAGTCACTTTCTCCTTCAAATCAAAGGGCTGATGCCAAGCGTGGAGACTCATGCCTTTAATACTAGCACTGGGGAGGCTGAGGCAGGAAGACTGCTTCAGTTTAAAACCAGGCTAGACCAGTGAGGCTAGACCAGTGAGTTCTAAGCCAGCCCAGCTACAGAGTGAGACTCTGTCCTGAAGAAACCAAAATACGAAATGAAAGCAAAACAAAAATATCGAAAGAGAAATAGATAATTTCTAGATGCTGTCTAGAAATAAGAGAGCACAATCAGTAAAAACAGCTGAAGAAAGAAGTCGTCACCTTGGTAAATGAGAGGGGCAAGAGGGTACACAAAGGGCTGTTGGCAAAGCATACACTTATCCATGTTTGACCTTGCATAGTTTTCAAGTAGACCACTTTAATAAAAATGAAAAAGTTGTTTATTACTATTGCTGTTTGTGCAATCCTGGGGCTAGAGCCCAGGGCCTTGTGATCGCTGGGCAAATGCTCTACCAACAAACTACATTAATAGTCCGCTAATTATTAGAATTATGTTAGTAAATGTATGTAGAGATGCAACTGAATAATGCCAAGAAACAGGAACCTTCAAAGTATATATGGCCACACAATGTAACATAAATAAAAGTTATTTAACCATGAATTAACAGCAAAAGGAAGAGAGGATTTGGAAAAGCCATTTTTCACTTTGTGATGTACTTTGTAAAGTTAGGGTTTTAAAACTGTGATAATTAATTCATGAAAGCTTGACAATTTCATTCCCACTTTCTGGAGTATTAATATTTAAAGCCCTAGTCTGTGTTTGAAGCATAAAAAAATTTGATCAAATTAAAGAATGACAAATCACTCTCTTTGGAAGGAAAAAATTGTAAGTTGCCTTCAAATCACTTCCTTATCTTTTAAAAAGTAAAAACACATTGGTTTTGGATCCCATTATTTTTATTCTAGGGCTTGCAGACAGAAATTCTATGGAACCAGACATAATCTTGTTTCTTTTCTTCTGGGTTAACTATACACAAACATGCATATTTAGGTATTGAGAAATCGGCACCAGTCATTTCCCCCTCTGAGTATGAGGCCAATGATGAGCCAGCCACGCCCATCTGCAGGAATGATAAGAACTTCCTCTCTGCCCTCCAAAGCTTTGATAACTGAGTCTCTGGGTATAAACGGGCCTGCGAATGTGCTTATGCGCTTGCTCATAGGCGTCGCACAAAATATGAGACTCCAAAGGCCAGGTGGTTGAAGCTTACATAGCGCTTTGAGCTATGTAAAAAAAAGTAGGGGTTTCTCAGAAGTGGTGACAGCAAAGAGGTCTGGGACATCCTCTTTGCTGCAATGGAGAGAGGAAGCATGGTCATGGAGCGGAGAGGCTGCTAGGCTGTGCTGTAGAGTCTCTCGGGTGGTAGTGCTTAGCAACGATGGGACAGCCGAGCAAGGGGTGGCACGCACCTGTAGCCTGAGCAACCAGAGCAGCATTGCTTCAAATTCAAGACTTCAAATTAGACTATATGGCACATTTGAGACCAGCCTGGAATACACATGATCTTATCTCAAAAAATGACAACAGTAACAAAGCAAAACCAAACCAAACCAAAAAAATCCAGACGGTAAATACAAACATTTAGGCCCCTTTCTTGCGAGTCAGTGTTCTTCAGCTGATGACTGGGGGGGGTGGGGGGTGGAATGGATGGATGGACAGATGGATGACTGGCGTGACTTCTGGAAGAACATTGCTAAGTTAAGGGAACGTCAGAGAAAGCCCTTCCTTGACGGGAACCAGTCTGAAGTGAGCAGCATGCCAGACCACCATACTCTGGTATCAGTTTGAGCCCCGACCCTTCTTTCTTTCCCTCTTCCCAGGAGCATCCACGTTGTCTCCATTATGGGCTGGGTCTTGCAAAGACGTAAAAGGATAACATACACCCTGTGTATGGGAAATTATTTCTTTCAGTTTCTTGGGACAGGGTCTCCTGTGTCCTAGGCCCACCTTGAACTCCTTCCTAGGCTTCTGGCCTCCCCCCTAGCGAGTGTTCGGATTTCAGGCACACAGCACCACAGTCGTTGGGAAGTTCTGGTCTTGTACCACTTTCCACAACTAGCTATGAAACAGCGTGAAAAGGGAGGAGGGGAAAGCAGCCGCGTTTATAGGGTATCTGGAGACTCAGGATACACTACTGTCTCAGTGAGGAGTTCTATTGCTCCAACACCATGGCCAAAGAGCAAGTTGGGGAGGAAAGGGTTTATTTGGCTGACAGTTCAGCATTGCTGTTCATCATTGAAGGAAGTATGGACAGGAACTCAAACAGGGCAGGATCCTGGAAGCAGGAGCTGATACAGAGGCTGTGGAGGGGTGGGGTGCTGTTTACTGGCTTGCTTCCCATGGCTTGTTCAACTCACCTCCTTATAGAACCCAGGATCCACAGCCCAGGGATGACACCACCCACCATGGGCCAGGCCCTCCCGCATTGGTCACTTAAGAAGAAAATGCCTTACAGCTGGATCTTGTGAAGGAATTTCCTCAGCTGAGGCTCCTTTCTCTGATGACTAAGCGTGTGTCAAGTTGACACACAAAACCACCCAGTACAAGGCCAGAACATTGCCATCTTACAAATATGCCTCTTTGGCATATTGATTGTGTAGAGCTGGCTATTTCGAGAAACTGCAGATGTAAGAATAGCTCTGACCATTGCCAAGCCCAGGTCTAGGAGGTTAGTCCACAGAAAGCCAATGTCCAGGAGCCACAAGCATGAGAGAGAAGCTTTACTCTGTGGTAAGAGATAAAGAGGCGGTTCTGCTCACACACCAGTTCCTCGGTTCTAGGGGTTTGAGACATCAGAGACAGGACAGGAATAATGAAGGACAGAGCCTAATATATTCACGCCTTTCCTGGGAACAGGCCCATGTTTCCAGGAACTTGAATGCTGTCTCTCTTTTCATGGTCTAGAGTTTATGGAAAAGGTGGCTGATAGGTTTCTTCAGCCTTTAAGGAAACCCAGGGAGGGAGAGACAAGGCAAGCCTATGCTGGTGATGCATTATAGTTCTAAACAAAGCAGTTATCAAATCATCCACCTCTATATGCAGAAGTGGAGATTCCCGTGGAAAGATGAAGGCAGCGGAAGTGATGGACACAGTATGAAAGCAGAGATGCCAAGACTCACTTGGTTCGGTAACCCTTCAGAATCTGCAGGCCCAAGTGAGGTCAGGGTTCTTACTAACAACAGCCGTGAAGTCCCAGAAAACCAACCTAGGTAGCTGCTAGCTTTACCCACACTCCACAGGTCTTGCCCACAGTAATGTCAGTGGGAAACGAATGAAGCTTTACCCTGCTGAGCTCCAGACTGGGGGGTTATTAAGTCAGCGTGAGGGTGGAGAAGCTAGAAGGTTTATGTAGGTTCATTCCCCGCCCCCAGTAACATGAAATTTACATTTCTAAAAGAAATCCAACTTCTAAGGTGTCTTCTCTGCACCAGGAAGAAAGGGTGGGGTTTGAGGGTGAGGTGGGGTAGGGCAGTGTGTGTGTGTGTGTGTGTGTGTGTGTGTATACCCAGCATATGCAAGGCCTGGACTTCATCCCTTGAACAAAGAGTGAAGAAACAAGGACCAAAATCCACAGACACAGCAATTAGTTTCTGTTACAGGATGCTTTTCCAGGCCTTTCTTGCCACTGTTTCAACGCCCGATAGCATTTAAGCCTGATGTTTAAATATTTGGGTTTTTTGTTTGTTTTTAAAGATCTACTGTAGAAATTTCTTTGTTTTCTTTCACACATCCAGGAGGTATGAGGAATTTAGGTTAAAAACATACCTGCTCTTCTCTTGTTCCTTTCTTTCATTATAGGGAGTTCCAGTCAACTATGGAAGATAGAGGGAAAAACCTGTTCCTACTGCGATAACTGGCAAGTCTCTGGAGAGGATGCTGTCTTCCTTGGCCACGGCGGGCTTGCCAGGCTGTAGGAGATGGCCTCTTACCCTCAATTCCCACCCACCCCCGGGAAGCAGCTAGCATAGGGCATCCAAAGCACTGGTGACAGTGAAAGGCATGGAGTACTGAGAGGTCCCTTCTGTCCCCAGGTGCTTCGGCCTCATTGTTGGGCTTGACCACGAGCTCCCTCCAAATCACTTGCAGGTGAGGAGAGGTGACCATGGGGGCCGTTGGGTTTAAATTGGATACACCTGGGCCGGGGTCACGGCAGGCGCTACAGACGAGAAATGACTGTGTCCTTTCTAAGACAGAAGTACAGCAAGTGCATTTGATAAACAAGTGCCCAATGCATAGCGCTACTTTAGCAAATCCTGGCAAAAAGATTTTCATTCACATTCCAGAATATTCAGGTTAATGTGAAAAGAGACTCCACCAACAATTTATACATGCAAATTGGGCACAAGATGTTCTTTTATTCCCTTATTTATTGGGCACCTGCTATGGGCTGCCGTCAGCGTTCAAGGCACTAGAAACAGAGCGTTCTACTGTTGGAACACACATTCTTGTGATTTCATTCGCTCACTGTTCATCGTGTGGACATAAACCAATATTGCCAGAAATTGGTTTTAAAGTGCTTTAGGATTAGTCATTGTGTGTTGGTGCAAGCCTTAATCCCAGAACTCAGGGGCAGAGACCGGAGGATCTAAAGCTGGAGGCAACTGGAGCTTCATAGTGAATTCAAGCTGGCGCTGGTGTCAGGTCTGTAGTTCCAGCTATTTGGGAAGCCGAGACTGAAGGATGACGATCCTGGGCTATAGTCACCGACAGAGGTCAATAGCAGAGTGGGTGACATTGAGACCCTGCCTCAAAAAATAAGTGTTGGGGGAGCAGCTCAGTGGTCGAGCCCTTTCCTAGCATGCATACAATCCTGGGTTCAATCCGTTAGCTCTGGAGAGGCTAGTTCCTTAAAAATAAGAAAATGCATCAAGGTGTAAACGAATCTGGTAGTCTACTGCCATCTTGTGTCCAACCTCCTCAATTACACAAGTGAATAATGAACAAAGATTGTGAGTTCACTGTTGCTGCTAAAGGGCAGAGGTCTCTCTCCCACTTCACTAGGGCTTCGGTCTTTCTGTGGGCTGAAAAAGTGGCAATAGATTAGAGAAAGGGTGTGTGTACTTACGTGTACGGGGGCTTACAGGAATTACAGGAAGAAGAGTACTCAATAACTCAATAAGAGTCATACATTTATGCATCTGGCGTTATAGGAAGGAAAACTGAGGGATGGTGTAGGGGGGCTAGACAATCCAGACGGGTGAAACATTTTTAGAGGAGAACTGAAGGGTCCACAGAACACACAATGGCTTGGGTCAGAGTTCACTGGGCTCTACACGTGGTATTTGATTCTCAGTCTCTTCCTCTGATGAATTTAATCTTCTTTGGTTAATGAAATTTCTGTAAGAGGATTGCGGGGAATTTGTGCTTTTTTTTTTTTTGCTCCTGCATGTAGGTAGATAAGGAGACTGCAGAGAAGAAAAGCTTCTCCCTGCACTGTGGGGGAAGGAAACAACATCCCAGGGACCTTGATTCTCGGGCAGCTTCCTAGGCCTTCTTCCAATTTCCCTTAGTTCAAAGTGCTCAGCATGCCGAAATGCTGCGCTGCGGCGTACTTTTCTGAGCCCCCACACTGATGCAATAAATTATCACATGCTTGGTGGCTTAAAACAACACAGGCGGTTTTATAATCCTTCATTTGAATCATGCATTTGAAATAGGTCTCAGCGGGCTGAAATTAAAGGACCGGCAGAGCCTCCGTGCCTTCTAAGGCACCGAGAGAATGTGTCTTTGAATTCTGCACCTGTAGAGGTAGACTGTGTTGTCCAGGGGTCTCCGTATGTTATCAGGGTCAGTGACTGGCGGTGATTCTTCCTCAGGGTGCATCATTCTGACACTGTGTCCTCATCCATGCACAAGGACCCTCTGATTACACTGGATCCAACATGGTGAGCCGGAATACTCGCCAATCTCCACTGTCCTAACTGCAATTTTAATTCTCTCTAGCCATATAACACAGCCTATTATACAAATGTACTTCTCTTTGGGGCAAACAACCTTATTTTGCCTACCACAGAATCTATAAAATTTTTTTCTGGGGGAAGATATGCTACTTATACTTTGGTCAAATAGTAGCCATTGATCAGACTTTCTCTGCCTCCCTTTTTTTTATATCTTGGAACTAATGAACAGAAAAAGAAACATCTCTGTTAGTGTCTAAAAGTGTTTACTAAGTGTTTAGAATTCCCCAAATCCCCCCAAAACATTATTGATCTTAGTTGGAAAACTCAGTAAATATAAAAATAATGCTAAATAACTCTTAAAATATTCCTAATTGATGAAAGCAGACATATAAACCCAAATGCTGCTTGATAAAAATATAAAACATATGCAGTTTTGTTTTGATTTTGAGATAGGGTCTGGTGCAGCTTAGGCACACCGCCTTGAACTCCTCCTATCTTCTGCCTCTCACTCTCTCAAGTTGAATAGAGGGTCCTGTTTGTGGGGTAAATGGTTTTATTTACAAACTAGTCATAATTAAGCTCATAAGAATTTTTTTTAAATAGTATGTTGACTGAGGTTTCTGTCCTGCCCAGTTTCCCATAGTCGTTAAGTCCCAAAGAAAAACGCAGAGGGCTACATTAATTACCAAACTGATTGGCCTGTTAGCTCAGGCTTCTTATTAATTAATTCTTATAACTTATATCAGCCTATAATAATTGTCTGTGTTAGCAATGTGCCTTGGTAACTTTTTTGGCAAGGCAGTCATATCTTGCTTGCTCTGTGTCTTGCTTCCTCTGTATCTGGGTGACAACTGCAAACTGAAATTCCCTCTTCCTAGAATTCTCATTGCCACATCTCTACTTCCTGCCTGGTTGCCGTTGCCCCACCTATACTTCCTGCCTGGCTACTGGCCAATCAGCATTTTATTAAAAATAATACAAGTGACAGGATGACAGGATAAAAGACCATTGTCCCACAGCACCCCCCCCTTTTTCTTTTTTCAAAACAAGAACTCTGAATCTAATATTTTAAATAAACACTGATTGGCCAGTAGCAAAGCAGAAAGTATAGGCGAGGTGACCAGGCAGGAAGTAGAGGTGGGGCCATTAGAATTCTGGGAAGAGGAAAGATTCAGTCTGCAGTCATCACCCAGATGTAAAGCAAGCAAGACGTGACTGCCGTGCTAGGAAAGGTACCAAGCCATGCGGCTAACACAGAAAAGAATAATGGGTTAAGATATAGGATATAAGAATTAGTTAATAAGAAGCCTGAGCTACTAGGTCAATCAGCGTTTATTTAAAATACAAGTGAGAGGGTACAGACCATTGTCCTCCAGCAACAGTAAGTTCTAAAGGGGCTACAGGAAGTGAGGAATGACACAGGTTAGTGTCAGTTCATTACTGGTGGTAGATGGAGACCAACTAACTTGTTACTGTCATCAGTCAGCCAGGGCAAAATGACCACACGACATCCGCTAGACTCTGCTGACTTGTTCCTGGATGGCCTTTATGTTGTGGATGATAAACAGGGTCCTCCTCTTTTCTCCTAATGTCAGCAGTATATGCAAGTAAACACCCAAGGGAGACCAAGAGGATAAAGTTCTTGGGTTTTCTTTAGTGCTTCCCTGTGTTTCTGGAACTTCACAAATACAGTGACCTGTTTTATGTACCTTTATGGTTTCAGACTGTTATTCTGAGCCAAATACCTTAGAACCATCATGATCTCATTACTCATTAAACACAAGTTTCTTAGATACAAACATAACAAAGTGTTCTTACTTAATCTTTTAAATGCTGTGAACAATGTAACTTGGATAGTCACCAAAAATTGTATATATAGCTATCCTTAAGAATGCTATGTTCCCTTGAGAAACCAAAGCCCACATTAGGGTGTTGTAATGGCTATTCCTGGTTGTCAACTTGACTATATCTGGAATGAGTGATATAATCCAGAAATGGAGGGCACACTTGCGATCAGGATCTTGAGGCTGAATGACACATGTCTTTAATCCAGACCTCGAGGCTGGAAGGAACACCTTTAATCTGGGCCACACCTTCCCTATGTAAAGACAACGGAGGAAGGAAGGGTGTTCTTCACCTGCTTGCCCTTGCCTTGCCAGTACATCCAGAAGAGCAGCTGGGACACCCAGCCTCACGGCTGAGCACTTACTAGATTCTTGGGCTTTCCATTCACAGCTAGTAATTGTAGGACTGCACCCTGTAAGGCATTCTCTACTTTATATACTGAGACAGATATCTTAGTTACTTTTCTATTGCTGTGATAAAACACCATCACCAAGGCAACTTAGGGAAGAAAGCTTATATTTTGGCCAACAGTTTCAGAGGGGTCAAGTCCATGATGGCAGAGTGAAGAAGTCACTGAGAGCTCACACCTTGCTCCACAACCATGAGTGAGGGGGTTCGAGTGAGTGAACAGTGGGAATTTCAGGAGTCTTTGAAACTTCAACATCTTATCCCAGTGACACACCTCCTCCAAGACCATACATACCTCCCAATCCTTCCCAAACAGTTCCACTAACTGGGGCCAAGTATTCAAATATATGAACCTATGGGGGGGGTCATTCTTTTTCAAACCAATACATTCTACTTCCTGGCCCCCATAGGCTCATGACCAAATCATAACGTAAAAGGCATTTAGTTCAACTTCAAAAGTCCCCATAGTCTTTCACAGGCTCAATACAGTTTAAGTCTCTTTTGAGACTTAATTATAATCCCACTGTAAAAGCAAATCTTATACTTCTAACGTATAATAGTATGGACTAAACATTACCATTCTAAAAGGTAATAGGTAATCCTAAGCAGGTAGTCAAATTTAGCAGTGTGTCCATGTGATTCTGGCTTTAGAGTCATGAAGGATACATAAGAATCTTCCCATGAGTTTAAGGACAGACTCTGAGGCCAGGTGTGTGGCAGGAGAATGCCTGCATGGAGGTCTTGAGAGGCCATTGTGTGAAGCTGTGAAAGTGAAGCCCGCATTGTATTAGAGCCCCCAAGATGTTAGAGGTGCCAGAGCTGTGGGATATCTGTGTACAAGGAATGGAACCAGGTGGAGAGAGAACTGTGTGTGGGCAGCAAAGTTGGAATGGTAGAGTCATCTAAGTAAGCCCTTTGACATCAGACATGGAGCTGCAGGACAGAGTCTCTCATGGGACCCAGAGCTTGTAATTTAGGCTCGTATGGCTAGTCAACTCCCTCTGGGGGCTTTTATGATTTTTTTTAAAAGTTGCAAGATCCCTGGTGGCAGTAGGCAGCAGAAATGCTGTAGGTCCCAA